>PVJS01000019.1:218047-251298 GCA_004027185.1 Glis glis
TCTCTCTCTCTCTACTTAGTGAGGCCCTCCGCAACTTCGTGAGACCCGGTTTCAAAATAAAGTATAAAAAATAGGGCTGGGGGCGTAGCGTGGAGGTAGAACGCCCCTGTGTTCAATCCCCGGTACCGCAAAATAAATAAATAAATAAATAAATAAATAAATAAATAAAAAACAACTTCATGAATTTCATACTTAAATGTAGCATTCAGTTTTTATTTACTTTATGTATTAGAGCCATTTTAAATTTTGCAAATACACTGGAAATCTTTTTCATTGGCTTTAGAAATGAAAACTTTGTTTTCTGTGATACATAAAACAAACTCATATATTGATTTTGTGCCTTTATTTGCATTGGCCACTAGGAAGCTCAGATCTGAAGTTTTGGCCCATCATTGATATTTGCACAATATCGCAAGTGTCATATTGTCATTATTGTTCTTTGATTTTGCTTTTAATTGTATTTGTCCAATATATTCCGGGAAACTAAGTCAAATCCTTTGTAGAACAATAATTAATGCATAAACATAATACTTTTCTCTCCAAAAAATAAATATCTTTATTTAACTTTAATTCTTGACTAATTAACTGTTGTTTTCCTTCATCACTCTGAAGATTGTATCCTATTTCCTTTCCATCTCTATTACAAGTAATTAAGTCTATTTTTTCTCCTGTCCCCTAACTGTATAGCAATAGGATTGTTCTCTTTGATGGTCTTCATGGTTAACACCTTATTATTGATATTCTACAACTTCATTTTACTGCAACATGTAAAGAAAGATAGAGATGCTTATTGTCTAGGTTTATATCTGGCTTTGTACTTAGAATGCACCATGAAGGTGAAGATTCGTATCTTTAGTTCTGGAAGTTTCTCAGCCATTATCCTTGTACCTGTTTCTCCTCCATTGCTTGCTATTGGGAATTTACACTAAAGTAACCCATTGGACCTGGATTATTTTCATATTTAAATATTTACATATTTTTGTCTCTCTGTATTGGTAAGTTCTTTCATGCTATCTTTTGGTGACCTTTATTTTTGACTGTGTCCAATCTAGGTTTTATCTCATTTATCGAAAATTTTCATTTCAAATACTATATATTTTCTTTCTTAGATTTGTCCTCAACTACCTATAATTTTTACTTGAGCTTTCTGCTTTAATAATCTTTCATATAATTGGAAATTACATTTTTACGTATCTCCTTTAACATTCTAAAAATAATCACTGAAATGTCCTTGTATAACTGTTCTATGAAGTTTATCACTTGAAGTAATTCACATTCTGAAAGGTGATTTTTTTCTTGCTATTTCCCTCAATACAAATTTATTAATATATTTTGATATTTTTGTCATCAGTCTCATTTTTTTTTTTTTTTGGCGGTACCGGGGATTGAACGCAGGGGCGTTCTACCTCCGCAGTACACCCCCAGCCCTATTTTTTTTTATACTTTATTTTGAAACTGGGTCTCACAAAGTTGCGGAGGGCCTCACTAAGTAGAGAGAGAGAGAGAGAGACAGGGAGAGAGAGAGAGAGAGAGAGAGAGAGAGAGAGAGAGAGCTGAGGCTAGCCGCATACCCGGATCCTCCAGTCTCCGCCTCCCAAAGTACTGGGATTACAAGCGTGCGCCACCACGCCCGGCTCATCAGTCTCATTTTAAAGTACATAATCTTCCATTTCTTCTTATTTTTCAATATTCTTTTCTTTTCTATCCTATTTTAACTTTCTCTTTTCTCTTCCAACTGCCCTGTAAATCGTTTTCTCTTAACTTCTTTGTTCTAACCAATTTCTATGTATTTTATAATTGTCTCCGTCTAAACCTTTGGGCCCCCCAACAAATACCATGACTTATAATTGAGCTGTGAGGCTTAAGTCTGAGATGATGTTGGGTATGTCAATACACACCCAACTAGTACACTCTCCTTCATGATTATAAGGCTTTTGGATTTCTTCTGGTCAGCTTTTGTAACTATTGGCGAGGGTGCAGAATGAGTACTCCTTTTAGTTTAAGATAGGTAATTCTCAGCCCCCAGATGAAGGCAGTGACTCCAACTTCTATTGCTCTCCCAATCTCTCTCTCTGCTCCATCCCCTTTTCATGGGGAACACCTTTAGCTTCATTTACAAGAGCCAAACCGTAGATACCATTTCAGCTTATTTACTTCTTGACATTTTGATTCTACTAGAGATACTTTGGTTTTTCTAATCTAGATATGTGTTTTTGGTTTTCTCTCCCTCTCTCTCTCTCCCCCCCTTCCCCTAAGTATCATTGTTTGAATTGAAATGCTATATCTTAGATGTTAGATGGCATTATAATAGTTATTTTGCTGAAATTCAATTATAGTACTTTCTAAAATCACTTTATTTAAAAAAATTTTATATACTTTTATTGGCACATTGTAATCTCACATCATAATGTATTTCAGAGCACCTTATTTTTTATTAGAGAATAGTTTCAGAATTTTAAGATCTTTGAAAATTCAGGGTAATTATTAATCATAGTTCTAATAATGTAGATGTTTACAATGCCTCTTTAAAAGTTACTTTCATTATATTAAGGAAATATATTAAGGTTTTGGACAAGATATTCAAGAATCCTCTCTTAAGTAATCTTAAACATGTTTTATAAATCCTAATGTTGATAATGAATTTTCATAATGTATAATAAAACTATTAGTGGAATTTGACTAATGGAATGAAAAAAAACCCAGCTTTTAAATTAAATCAAGATAACAGAAATATCTTGAGAAGTTAGATGGCCTGAGTTAAAAAATAAACAGAAATAAATATTTGATAAAATGGACTCAGAATAGCTACTTTTATCACTGAGATTTTAAATATTTTTTTCTAGTGATATAAACTATTTTAAAAATAAAAAATTGGGGACCTCAGCTGGGCGTGGTGGCGTACACTTGTAATCCCAGTACTTGGGAGGCTGAGACAGGAGGATCAGAGGTGTGAGGGCAGCCTCAGCAAGCAGTGAGACTCTCATCAACCTAGCGAGACCCTGTTTCAAAATAAAAATAAGAAATAGGGCTGGGGGTGTAGCTTGGAGGTAGAATGCCCCTGGGCTCAATCCCCAGTACCATACACACACACACAAATTGGGACCTTATATTCAATAGGAGGAATAGTACATTAAGTGAATTTCAACTGAAGGAAAACCAAGGTCCTTTTGACCTTTGGATTCCTCTGGACAATCGATCTCTTTATTCTATGCTATATCCCTAGGAAAAGGAACACAATTAAATAACATACACAGGCAGCACTGCTATTTTATGGCAAAATTGCTATAGCTTATGTTCCTAGTTTCGGCTCCATGAGTTCTGAAAATGCTATTATCTGGTTCTTTTATTTGAATTGATACTTCAAAGAAACTCATTGAACTAGAGAGAGGCTAATATCCTGTATTTTTCCAATGGCATACTTGAATATACAAAAATATATAACACATTCATACAAAACTAACTTTTCAGTACTCTTTTAAAAACAGATGAAAACATTTATCCAACCAATTGTATAAGATAGAATTTCCTGGACAGGTCTTTTGTTTAATTTTTCTTGATATTTATTTAAAATATTTTAAGATTACTAATTACTAGAAATGTACTTTCCATATTAAGTTGAAATTTGCCTTTATATAAATTCTAATTCTGTCCTGACTTTTGGTGCCACACAGAATAGGACAAGTTCTGCTTATGTTACATCTTATTAATTTGAATCCAGCCTGTTAACCTTTTTGGTTTCTAGTTCTGTTATTAAGTTTTCAGGTACCTAGAGCTTCCTGAACCTGTAAATGAGATTTGCTTGATTTTTATGTTCTCATCCAAATTGCTAATAAAAACATTGAAGCTGATAGGGAAAACCTCCTTCACATGAAACTAGACACATTCTGTTAAATTGACCTTATTTTTCATTAATGAAACCTCACTAGTCCTGCAACAAGGTCCAAATCTATCTAGCTATGTATTATCAGCCTACATTTGAGTATCTTGTCCAAAACCTTTGCTGAATTTGAGGTACTTACCAGTTTAGCAATCCTTTAAAAAATTAAGTAAGTCTGGAGGAACTTGTGAACACATGGATGAATATTGTTGTCACTTTTTTTCTTAGTTAATAATAGATAGAAACCTTCAGTGAATCAGAAGTTACAATGATGGGGTCCCATGATTGCATTAAGTGTTAGGTTAGTAGTAGTTGCTGAGCTCTTGGAAGTACGCGGTCATCAACTTACAGATCATGACTGGAGATGTTGTCTACCTTTCCACCTAGACTCTAACCCCTCCAGGACCAGAGTTATAGCCTCTATTTCCTTTTGTAAGTTGTGTGAGCCATCCAACCTTAAAACTGCAAATCACATGACCATTTTTGCTGATGTTGTGAAGTGGAAAAGATTTCTTTTTTCCTTCCATAGCCCTCATCCTTTCCCCCTTTCAAGTAGATAGACAGTGCTTAATCCGGGTGTGCTGGTGCATGCTTGTAATGCCAGTACTTGGAAGGCTGAGACAGCAGGATTGTAGGTTTGAGAACCGCCTCAGCAACTAGCAAGGCCCTCAGCAACTAAGAGAGGCCATGTTTCAATATAAAAGTTTTGAAAAAGGGCTGGATGTAGCCCAGAGGTGGAATGCCCCTGGGTTCAATCCCCAGTACCAAAAAAAAAAAAAAAATAGCGCTTCAAATCCTGGGCCCTGGATTCCTACATTTGGATCCTATATCTGCAGTTATTGAGTTGCCTTCATCAATTTCATTATACTTTCCAAGTGTCATTTTTCTCATCTACCAGATGGAAATAATAATATTGTCAAGGGTGACTGTGATAATCAATTGAGGAATTGCATGTAAAACATTTAGAAGAGTTCTTGGCAGATAGTAAGCTCTAAATCACTATTAATTATCATTGCTTGAGAAAGATGTGGACCTTCTTCTCAGTTTGGAAAAATGCTAGTTACTGGAGGGCTATAGTTCCCTGTTGGTTAATTGAGGTTGCCCTGTACACACATTGTTAGAATTATTTCTAGTCATGGATAGTTTAGCTCTTCAGAGATTTATAGAAATAGTGACAAATGTTGGAAATTATGACCTTGTTCCAGTAGATATTGCTTAATGACACTAGTAATGGCTTATTTTTTCAAAGCCCCTCTCCATCTAACAAGCAGAAAGTACTCTATAGACATTATCACATAATGATTTTGACAAGTTGCTAGGCTACCAGTACTATGCTATTGTTTCTGTTTTTCCCAGGGACTTTAACTTGCTTATGTTCGCATAGAAAGACAGCAATAGAACAAGGAGAAACCCATTAGAGAGGCCTCTGAAATCCCACTTGGAGAGCTAGACCCTAAAACAACTAACTTTAGAGGAGCCTACATTACAAATACTTTCTGTATATTTAAGATAATTTAATCAAAGTTATTTTGCAATGTGAACTCTGGTAATAAGATGTCATAAATTTGAAATATGTACAACCTTAGCTAAATTCAGTAAGTCTCATAACCAATCACTAGGTACAAAAAATCCAAAGTGCTTGACCACTGGAATAAAAAAGTAAAAAGACAAGTCTCTATTTCAGCCTATTGGACTCTCAATCCAGTTTGACAAATGCTATGTGCCAGGTACTATGCTACACACAATTAGAGGAAAAAATGGTTCTTAGGGACTTATATTAAAGTGAAATTATAACATAAAAATGCAGATGGAGATAGAGATGGAGATCCAGATGTTGATGTGTTGATATAGATTCATACAAATATAACATTGTAATAAAGAAACAAAGTGTATCAGATCATAAATTAAGATGTTATTTTTGACTGGGATCTGTAAAATCCTTGCGGAAAAGAAATGATTTAAGCAAGGTCTTAAAGAATGGGCAGATTGGAAATTGTACTGAATGGTTGTCAAAGGGAAAGAAAACACAGTGGAGACCAGGTGGAAGGGGACTCTGCAAGCTTTGGTTGATGTAAAGTAAATATGCAATCATGCCTAATCTATGTACTGCCCAGAGTTACTGGGGACCTCAGCTGCTTAGCTGTACTTTTTCACCAGCTTAAAACTGTATTCCTGTTAACTATTTTGAAGGAGAACAAAAGAGAAATAGAAAAGGGGAGGGGAAAAAAGGGAAGGAACTCTTTTGATTTTCTTTCAATCTTTTCAGAGGAGGATGTACAAATCACAGGTCAAATAAGCTTGAAATATACCTATCTATCAGCTTCTAGGGAAGCTCATTTCAGAACCTAAATCTATGTGACATTTATTTATTTCCTGTTTAATTAATAATGTGGTAGTAGTGAGCTCTGTATTTGTCTCACTGATGAGAAATTATAATTTGCTGAATTTTACTAATTGCAACTCACTGATATATCTGTGGCTGGAGGGGACATATAATCACTAATCAAGGGTACTTTCAGTTCATTTTCCTACTACATGGGTTGGGAAGGGATGAGAACAGATTCACTGTATAACCCAGGCTTTTAAAGAGGTATATAAAATATTTTCATCCTTATTTTAAAATTGAAAAGATTTTAGGCCATCCTTGCTCAGTTTGTATATTATTTTCCAAAATAAGACTGGTTTCCCCTGAAGAACAAGAGTTGATATACTCCACATCAACATCAGTTTAGGGCCCAGATAACAGCCAGTTTCAAATGTCAGCATGTTACTATAGACTTTTCAAAAAATGGTGCACCTGTGATTAGATATCCATATACAAAAAGGAAATGATCCACAACTCATATTTAATACCATGTACAAAAAATTGACTCTTCAAAGTGGATCTAAATGGAAAATGGAAAACTTCTAGGAGACTACATAGCAGAAAAATCTTTGTGATCTTGGGTTATACAATGATTCCTCAAATAAGACACATAAATACAATCAATTTGTAGAGAAAAAAAGGATGGATTGGACTTCATCAAAAGTAAGAACTCATATAAATGTTAGAATCAAGGCTGTTGCCCTGGAAACTACAGTTTCTTATTTTGTAAAGCTTGAAGAGGCCAGCTGAAGGACAAAAAAGGCAAAGCTACTGCTATTAGCTCAACTAAACTGTAGAGAAGATTGGATCAGGCAGAACAAAAATGTGTGGATTATTATAAAAAAGGAGGTTTATAAAAGAGACATGTGAGAACTTTTTGAAGTTCTGGGAATATTCCATCTCTTGATTTTGGTAATGTCTGTACATTGTAACATTGTCAAAACTCATGGATGTACACTAATAAAAAGGGTGAGTTTCTCTCTATATACATTATATTTCAGTTTATGTTCAAGGGGGACTTAAGCCTTGACTCTCAATCCACAGTTTGGTGTTCTTTTCACTGGTCTTAGTTATCTCCCAGTAATTATTTCTATGTTTTATTCTACTACATTAAAAAAAAGAACTTTACTAGATTTTCAAAAACTGAAAAGTTGAATAAATTTATTGATTCCACTATGATTCATAGGCTATATCTGGTTGTCAAACCCATTTCTTTCTTCATAGGATTCTAATAAACACATAAATATCTTTTAATATGGCTTCATCAACATAATTTGCATCTCTAGGAAAGGACCCAGAGTAAGCTCAATGTTAAAAAATTCTAATTGTCTGGAATTGTGAAAGTTGAAGGAAATGACTTCATTACTCAGTTTTGGGAATATTAGAAATTTGTGACAATGACCTGGTGTTATTCTAGAATTCCTTCATGAAAGACAGGCTCAGACCATATCTGGAAGGAAAGAGACTCAGCCAAGTTATGTAATGTCATTTTATCCTTTTAATAAAAGTAAAATTCAGGACTCAATGTGTAGAAAAATAGTTTTGTATAGGTTTATTCTCTATGATCACACTTCATGTGCTATAATATTTTAATGATGCCTCCTGGATAACAATTAGCCACCTCAGCCTCTTGCTTATCTGAAAATTATAGTCACTGTCCAAAGCTTATCAGACACTGTTTTCTTTCTTTTTTCCAGTAACTCAAGTATTAATATCCTTCATTTGGAAAATGTGTCTTCAACCAAGATTAAGTATCACCTGGTACAGAATTTCCCTAAGTCTTATCAGATGTACTTTGAGTTCAAGAGTAGACTGAAGTGTAGGGGTTGGGGATGTAGCTCAGTGGTAGAGCACTTGACTAGCAAGCATAAGGCCCTGGGTTTGATTCCTACTACTTATAAAAAAGAGTAAACTAAAGTAAACTGAAGCTAAATCTAATACATGCTTAAATAGCCTATGGGTTCAACCAAAGGATCTAGATAACTGTGGTATCCTGGTACATACCCTATATACTTTTATAAGCAGCCTGAATATAAATCCATCCTCTAACAGAATTTAAAAAAAAGAACTTTAAAACAGTGAAATTAAAGGAAAAGGGAGATTTTTGAGCTGACTCTGACTTACCCCAACATTAGCTAAGCTTTACTGGCAGATTTTGCAATGGAAATTTAGATATTTTCTGTGATTTGAATGTTATTAGAATGCTGGAAGCATTCTATGGGCTCTTGAAATGTCGGGTGGTGATGAGGTTGTGCTCTGTCTCAGGGGACCCATTAATGCTATCAGGGCTGCTCCACTGGGAACAGTGATGCTTCCTTCTTTAGTGCCTAGACCAAGAAGGGAAATAGCTGGTATTAGCTGCGCTTCAAAGAGAACTAGATCAGAGGACATAAAAATCATGGATTATTATAAAAACGTATAATCTCCTCTCCTTTTCAGGTCTCTTTGCTTCTATTCTCCTTTGACTGCTTAAATATAATAGCATGAGCAGCAGGGTGGGGATCAGAAGAGGGGCATGAGTCCTAGTACTACTACTAAGTAGTCCTTAATGCAAGGCATTCCAAATCTCAGTTTTTGTACTTCCAAAGTGATAGTATTGAATTAAATTATTTATTTGGTTACTTTGTGATTAAAACCATGTTTTGTTGAGGGTGGAGAAGGAACTCACCCTATGCTAACTTAATATATGCTAAGGCTAAATATATATTAGTGAAAGAATTATAATTCTAATATAAAAGAACCTCTCGATTATTGACTTCATGACATGTAAATTCTATTTACCTTCTGGCCACATCATAATTACTCTTTTCATACTCAACATATTTTTATATTCAACAAGATTGAATTTCACATCCATAAATGCCTTTGGGAATTCCACCCTTAGCCCCAACACAATGAAGAAGCAGGGACCTCTAAAGGAATATTACAGGTTAGAAGTAGAGAAAGATAGTGGATAAAGTGCATATTCCATTTATTATTGGCTAGGATCTTTGACATATTGTCTATAAAATGCATAGCATGACAGTTGGCTTATATAATTAGCTCAGAATGTGTGGGGATTCTGCTTCTCTCAACAATTTATGTGTTTTACAAAATATACTGAGACAATTAGGTAGCCATTATTTTCTGCATCTTTCAAATGAGAAAGAGACTTAGCATAAGTCAAAGAGATAGAAAAATTACATTTAAATGGATCCTAAAAGATCATCTTGTTCAGTTATTCAGAGAAGAAAATCAAGCACCAGAGATATTTCCAAGGTCACCTGGATGAGCGATGGTTCTCCCTATCTTTTGACTTGTAGACCAGTGTTCCTTCTGAACTAGAGTAATACAGTTTCATCACTGACCAGAGACCCCTTTGCCCCTGAGAAAGCCAATTTGAAATGGGAAATGGTCATTCATAAAGCTCTCAACAGCATCACCAGGACAATAGGTACTTGTGGAGGAAGACACACACATTTGAAAAAGAGAAGATCCTTTTAATTGAGACAAACAGAGATGAGCTTGTGGGTCACAGGACTTTAGTTTTCTGGTAGATGTCTCCCAACACTTAGTATTTCTTTTTTTTTTTTTTTACGGTACTGGGGATTGAACCCAGGGGTGTTTTACCTCCGTGCTACACCCCCGGCCCTATTTTTTTTATACTTTTTTTTTTTCAAACCGGGTCTCACGAAGTTGCAGAGGGCCTCACTAAGGAGAGAGAGAGAGAGAGAGAGAGAGAGAGAGAGAGAGCTGAGGCTGGCCGCGAACCCGGATCCTCCGATCTCCGCCTACCAAAGTACCGGGATTACAAGCATGCGCCACCACGCCCGGTCCAACACTTAGTATTTCTAAAGAACTTTTAATATCGTCAAATGCTTTTAATTAATCAGCCTTTATTAATTAAGAATACCCAGATTGATACTAGATTCCAAATTCCTTGCTCCAGAAGGAGTCTGTTTGAAATAAATTTGGGGTTGGTATTAAATTATGAGACTCATGAAAAATTTGCATTCTACCTTATTTTTTCTTCTTTGTAACTATACCCAGGCCTGGGATGAATGGAAGGAAGAGCAGGTCCATGTTCTTCTTTCTTAATAGTCTCCATTGAGAGTGTAAATTTTGATCAGTTAGAGGTGTTGTGATGCAATTCTATGCTTAAGATTGGTAGTTGCTCCTAGACCTGTGGGGGAACTTGCCAAACTATTTTGCATATTTCTGAGGTTAATCTATTGTTCATCAGGCATAGCTAAAAGTGAAAATCTCTAGCTAGAGTTTGATTGCTTCTCATCAGACTTCCAGAGGTCATCTATAAAGGGAGTGTTCAAGAACCATGGTAGACATTGATTTACCTTGGTCTATGATGAACCTCACTCTTCACCCTCCACTGGTGCACTTTGGTCCTGACCTGTGAAGATAACCTTAGATTTAGTCCTTCTACTGTTTTAGTGACTTGACCAAGGACATGTGTCCATCCATTCTGGGAAATCACACCCAAGGAAGAGCTCCTTTCTTTAGAAGATTTGTCTGACATTGCAAGTTGAATAGAAATTTAATTATTTGGGAAAGCTTCAAAGCAACAACGTTCATATCTCTTGGGAGAGCCTACAGATTTAATGATTTATACATTAGAGTAAAACTATGTTTAATGCTGTCCAAACTAAGTGGGGCAGGGTTATGGAGTCAGGGTAGGGATCCATTTAAACATTACGAATGGTGAAAAAAAAAAAGAGTTCTGAGGGAGAGGAACTAAAGGGGCAATGTGGCAGTATTAATCTTTGTAATCACTAAAGCATCTACTTTATCATATGCTGCTAGTAAACTGTGTGTGTGTTTGTACACATATACGTGCACACTCATGCTCCAGTCTTAGAATACAATTTTTACCATTTCTATGTGTTAGGGACTGAATGAGTGTGTCCCCTAAAATTCTTGTGTTGAAATCCTAATCCCTCCGGGCATGGTTGCGCACTCCTGTAATCCCAGTCCTTGAGAGGCTGACCCAGGAGGATTGTATTGTAGGTTCAAAATCAGCCTTAGCAGCTACAACAACAACAATGCCTCTGAGTTCAATCCCCAGTAAAACAAAAACAAAAAACATCCTAATCCCCTCCATGTCAAAATATGTGTCTATTTTGCAAAAAGTCAATGCACACTTCACATGGACAGGGTGAAGTGTGACTTATGGACCAAGTAATTTATGGACCTTCTGTCAATAGCAAAATACTGTGTTGGGTGCTAAGAAGTAAACATATTTAGTGGATTATATATTTCTGATTGTATCCTCATCTCCGATTAGTCTCATATTTTCATTGACAGCAGATAATTGCTGAGACAAAAAGGCCTCTTGATTTTCAATCTTATATTCACTGGGCTTCTCAACAAACTCAGTTCATATCCAATTTCAAAGGAATAAAAGAACCTTATTAAGAAAATATGCATCTCTACTAAAGATAACTCTAAGACAGAAGTTTCTCTCTGGTAACAGAGGAAGCAGAGCATGTGTTCCTGCACCGAATGGATATATTCTACCCACATGAGAGCCCTCAAGATGGAATGTTGTCAGACTTCTATGGAAGCAGAGATTAAATAACTTGATGGAGATCCTGATTCTGGGCCAAATACTATTTTATCTGGGTAAGAATTTCTTCATATGCACTTATATCTTTTGAACATGTTTATATGAACACCAGCATCTTGTGTATCTTGAAACCTGAGTCCCAGTGGGATCTGCCGTGGCTAATCTCACATGATGGGTCACTATAAGTTAGTCCACGTTTGCACACTCCTAGGAGACTGGACAGATGCATTATTTTAATCTGACTTTGAGTTAGATGTGGTGCTAGGGATGAAAATCTTGTTTCCTTTCTTTAAGTCTTTATATTAACCTCTTGTTTGTGATTTATAACTGGTTTTCAGAGTATATAGAAACTTGGCTTTTCAGAAGTTTTGATGGTTTTATAAGTGTTTAAATTTAGTACTTTAAAATAATTTGAAAATATTGGGCTGCTCAGATATGTGATATATTACATTTTAACATGTGGAGAATATCTAACTTGTTAACATATGGTGTTAGTAAACTCTGCATGTGTGCATGCTAGTTTTAAAATAAATAAATCTTAGAGAAATCAATGTATATAGATTAAGCTGCCCACTTTGAAGCAGTTTAAAAAAATAGCCCCAACTAACATAATATGTGAACTTTCTGTGAAAATATCAGATTAGAGAAATTTTAGCACTTTCATGCAAATTGAGGTTTGTACCTGTCTGTTTACATATTAATATACAAAGAGGCACATGTTAGTGTTACATAGACACCAAGAGATTAAATACTAAGAAATGCTTAGATATCTGCGAAATCTGTGCCCTGGCCACTGAATAAATACCAGTTGTGTAATAACAAATGAATATGTAGTAGGTTACATCAGAGTGATAGTGTATTACAGATATTTTTAGCGCTTTTTGTTTGACTTTTATGTTTATAATGTTCCACCTAGGAACATAACTTCATGGTATTCTTATTTTAAGCTTTAGAATCATAAATATTAAAGAATATTTTGAGGTTCCAAGATGAGCTATTAAATTGTCTATACTTGTGAAACATATCTGTGTGAATTGCATTTTTCTTATTATTGTGACAAAAAGTATATAGGAATGTATTGGTTGTGGATACAAATGTAAGACTGTTGATCCCACTCTTGCTTTCAGGGTTTTGTGTCTGTCAGGGTGGTATCACTGTTCTTACCGATGGATACTAAAACAAGTAAATTATGTAAGTCTTAAACTTAGAACCTTGTACAAATTAATTAGCCCTTATTTTTAGTGTATGTATTGGGGCTTGGAGTAAGACTTCATTTGAAATAAGAATTCTACTACAAATCTGTAAATCACTGATTCAGGGGTTTGCACAGATCTTTTTTTTTTCTTCTTTTCAGTAATTGACAACTTTCTTCAATTCCTCCAGTAAAATAGTTAGGATCAGGATGACATTTAGCTGCCTTTGTAGTCACATAGAACCAAGACAAAATGCATACATATTACATGCCAGAGAAATTCCAATGAGGCAGGTAAGGAAGAAAGTAGATGCTGAAGAAAGTAGACACTGTTTTCAGACCTACTATTAAAATGCAACGTGCTGGGATGCATGCGGCATATGTAATAGGAGATGTAGATGATAAGGAGAAGCTGATAATTCAACAGTGTTTATTCTTTGAATCATGATGGTAATTTTTTTTCCAACAGATTTGCTTCTCAGTGGTATTCCTTAGAAGGACATAAAGCTAATTTAATTCTCTAAACATACCAGCAGATGGGCGGGACATATTAGGCTGAGATTAAACAGTTGTATATAATTCACCAATGCCTGTTCATAAAGAGTATATTTTGATGCAGGGTCTGTTTCTGCCAGCCCATCTATTGAATACATGTCCTTTGTGTTTCCCAATGCATCTTCCTAGAAGGAACTCTTGCTTCCTTATCATTAAGATATCTGGGTCAAAAAGTACAGAAAGGCATACATGAAAACTACACAGGTAAAAGAGGGCACAGCGTCCCTTCAGAGCTCCACGTGGCTTCCTTCTGGGTCACTGTCAGGCCCCCTGGCCTTGGCAACCCCTGATATTCCTCAGCAACATGCTTCCATCTGATAGAGAGCTGCAGGTTCTGTTCAGTGACAAGTGCTCACTTAGAAATGACTCAGAGAGTCACAGAGTGCGTAGCCCATCACTGGAGGAGTGAGTCACCTAGGGTCCCTTCAGTAGAGAGCACCTTGCTGCTTTTAAATGTTTGTGCTAGTCACTGTCATTCCCCGAAAAGCCTCCCTCTTTACCCTGAGGATCTTGATGTTTTGATGGCTGTATACACTGTAGGTTCTAGCTTGGAGAAAAGAAGGCTGAATCAATAAGTTAAACATTGAAGTATGCAAGAGAGGACGAGTAAAGTGAGATCAATGGTCTCAGCAAACATTTCAACATCTTGCAGAGATGGCACAATTGTTCCAATTTTCACCCCATCTCTAACCGTGTGACCTTTGGACAGTTGCTTAGCCTCCGTGAGTCAGTTTTCTCATATTCGAAAAGGGCATTTATTAAAGCATTAGATAGCTCAGGAATTGCTGGGAGGGCTAGAGAAATAGATTCAATGCTAGGCTTTCAAAAATAGTAATGAACACCGCACTGTAGGATTGGCCTCATGAGGACCCGTGGCTGCTGCACCCGCCTGCCTGAGAGGACCCAGCTGCCAGGAAGTCGATCTTCCTGCAATCCTGATTAGCACTTCCAAAGCTGGGCTCTGCTGCCACCACCCATGCCAGCAATACAAGTGCCCTGAGAAGCCTTCACACTCATATTACTCATTTCCAAACTGAAAAATGCTGCAGGTGCATCTGATTAGAAAATAGAATTGATACATGGGAAACAATGAAAATGTAAGGCAAGTGTTCGTTCCTCATGGGGCAGCCACATTTGACTGATGTCCATGAGCAGCCTTACACCACTGATGAGAATATTTGGTAAGGTCACATTGCAAGGCATCTTCCACAGCACCTGGCGCATGCAGGCTCCTAACATGTCAATTTTTTCTTTCATCTCTTGTGAGAATTAAAACCATCTCACTGTGCAGAGATTCAAGAATTCTGTCAAGGATTTTTTTTTCCTGTTTTGTAACTAATAATGTGACTCTGAATCTTTGCCTTAAAGTGAGAGCAGAAAAACCAGCCGCATCTCTCTAAGCTCTTCTGTGATGCTGTACTTAAGTTTGCTAAGGAGCTCATCAGCACAAAGGATGTGCAGGGCACTGGACAGCTTTTCCATTCCTGCCAACAGGGAGATGATCTGCCCTGAGCAGAAAGGGGAGAAAAGATTCTTTGTGCCCTGATTCCCAAAGCTTCTGGGAATGAGTCTCAAGGTGGAAGTGGGCACAGGCCAGGGGACACAGAACGACGTCCCTCCACAAGCTGCTGATCACGGTCATCTCCGTGCTGACCCTTGTGGAAAGTGGGCTAGTCCCTTGTCTTCTGTGGGTATGTCCCACAGGATTGTCACTTTCTCAGTACCCAGGAAATGGGCATGGGAATGAGAGGAATATATTCCCTTCCAGCTTCAGGGGCAAGCCCTTGGAGGGACACTCGCCACACCTGCAAGTGTTGGGATGCAGCTCTGAGGACCAAGTCTTAACTAGGATGTTTACCAAGGGTCAACACAGGTAAATGACCTCTGTCCTCAAGTCAAGGTCAGAAACAAGGGACCATGCTTAGAAGAGCAGGGCCGGATCAGTGTCAAAGAGGCATCTGAAGTAAGCAATGGTAGGAAGAGAGAGGTTCTAGGGCAAGGGCCCAAAGAGCAAGGGATGGAGACCAAGATGTGTTCTGTTACATACTGCCCAGGTGGATGGGGCATTTCCTATTTATACAGTAGTCTGTAATTCATAAAATAATTTCACATATTTTATATTTTAGTCTATGTTTTAACAATAAATTCATAAGGTGAACAGGGTAGCTGATATTTTTCCTTTTTACAGATGTCAAGGATGGTAAATAGCTATAAGTGGCTTTGACTAAGTCATAGTGCTACACTGTGAACCACGAGCTCCAATCAAACACTCTCTCCTTACTTAGAATTCCAAGCTGTGACAGAGTCTATGAAATATTTTGACAAATATTATAGACAGAACTATGAGAAGACAAATGAGACTTTGGAGTTTTACCTATAGGATATATGGGCTTACATAGGGAGGGTTTTAAATTTGATCGCATGGCTATTTTCTCTAAGTTCCTAATTGACAAGTTCAGAATTATGCAACTTCTGATCTGTTATTTAACTGAGGTTGGAGATATTCTGTCTTGGATTTTGCCATTTTGTAATTTGCCATGCCATCTTCAAGCTGCTTGCGAATTGTGAGAAAAGTTGACATCTTTAAATTCTCAGCAGTGTGTCCATCCTAGGAAAACCAGCTGTTGTGCTGAATGCATATGGAGACAAGCCTTAAGAGGAAACTTTCAGCCACAGTTGTTTTGAAGTCGTACACAAATCCCGAAAGTCGACTTGAGGTCTTGGTGATAGTTTTGGTGCTTGAAGTTTGTAGCTATTACATGGTGGTATTTTCAGAGCCTTACACAAGGCAGAATCCTCATGCATGAGCAGAACTACATTCTTCTTACTGAATGTCTCATTCCTCTCTGAATTAAAAAACTTGGTGTCAGCAACTCCTGTTGCCAACATTTGCATATAAATTGCTCTTTAGAGCATTAGCTATTATTCCTTTGGCATTAGCAACCAATCCTCTCAGAGTAAAAGAAATATTAACAATATAAACAATGCGACCCATCTAACTCTAAATTAATTCTCCCTCGGAATATTAGTTATATTCCTCCCCAAGCCTATTTTGTTTAAATGACCAAGCCTATTTTGTTTAAATGACCCATTGTATTGACCTGCAATCTATGGATTTATATAAATGAGTCATCTAGTTTCTGGGGTGAGCTTTGAGAATTCTCTGGAGATCCCCCCCCCCAAATACACCTGCTGCGACTCCCCTACAAACTGACAAATCAGAATGTTCAGGATTAAATCTCAGCACCTGTGATTTGGAGCATCCTCTCAAGTGACTCCATTCAAAGCTCGGATCAAAAAGGGTTCCTCTAAACTTTCTCCATTTATTTAAAACCTAAATATAGAACAAGCAAAACTCGTGGGTTGCTATCAATATGCATTTTTTTTTGGCTGCTGAGCACTGAACCCAGTGGCATTCTACCTCTGTGCTATGCCCCCAGCTGTATTTTATTTTACTTTTTTATTTGGAAACAGAGTTTCACTAAGTAAGTTGTAGAGGGCCTCACTAAGTTGCTGAGGCTGGCCGCTAACCTGTGATCCTCCTATCTCAGCCTCCCAAGTACTGGGATTACAGACTTGAGCTACCACACCCAGCTTTATGCATTTTTTTTTTGTGGTACTGGGAATTGAACCCAGAGGCATTCTACCTCCAATTTTATTTATTTGGAAACAGGATCTCACTAGGTTTCTGAGAGCCTCACTAAATTGCTGAGGCTGTCCTCAAACCTGCGATTCTCCTGTCTCAGCCTCCCAAGTACTGGGATTACAAGCATGTGCCACCACACCTGGCATGCATTTTTTTTTAAACCTGCTGCCCCTTTTACTTTCCCCTGCTCTCAGTGAAAGATTTGGCAGTTCCCACTGGCTCTTCTCTCACTCTTAGGTGATCTGTGGTTACTTTAAGTAACAAATGCAACTTTGATTCATAAGCAGAATGAGTGTCCACACACAAGTTAGTTTGGGCCATCTTCAGGTGAGGCCAGTGGGATCACCCCCCTACCTTCTCCTCTCTTCCTGCTTCCCTACATGCTTGCTTTTGTGTAGGGTGGTCTACACCCAGGCAGGGAGTAAGGTGAATGAATGATTCTTACCTGGCGGGGTGATTTTGTACCCATCGGTCCTGGCACAGATTCCACCTGTAAGACCTGGGACTGGGTGATGAGCCTGACCCTTCGTCAATGTGAAGCTTTCTTCCATGCTACAGTTCCCATGACCCATGCACATACTTCTCCATGTTGGATAGTCATTGATGCCCTATCCTCAGCCCTGCACACTCCATGTAAAATTACAGCCTCTTTTTGCTAGGAATCCCTGGCTCCTCTATGCAGTTCTTTTGAGCAGGACTCAAGACATCCTTACCTGGGGGCTCTCTCACAAGACCCACTTCTTGTCCAGTGAAATCCTGCATGTCACTTGCTCAGGGGTTGCAGGAATTGCAGACTCCCCTGTCTCTGCCCTCCAGGATGCCCCAGACCCTAGATTTTCTAGGACAGGGCAGTTTGGGAGCTATCTAGGTCTATCAAAGCCCCTCTCAGTAGGCTTGTGGCAGAAGGAAGCACTACTACCACCCTCAAAAGCTGTGGGGCGACCTACACCTTAACAAGAGCTATTGCCAAGGAGATTTTTTCACCAGTCTGTTTCTATCCTCTTTGAAGCCTCTTTGTATCCCTGGTTAGGCTAGGGTGCTAAGGTCATGGAGCAGGCTGTGCAGGTAGTCTTCACATACAGTGAGGAAATCTCACATTCAGTTGGAATCTCAGTGAGAGTCGGTGCAGGCAAGGCCCCATCCAATCCTTTTGTTTCATAGATATAGCGTGAATTGTATGAGTTCACACATGCCATGAAACCACTGGGCAGGGGGATGCTAAAGGAAGGTCAACTGGCCCCCTTCTAAGGAGGAGAGGCTGACCAAAACCTCAGCACAATAAACTAGTTTCATTTTCTGTGTTTATGAAATTTCCAGATGAATCTAGAATATTATCCTTTATCCTTAGCTGGCTGAAAGCAAATATGCTTCTTTTTCACTAATGCTTTAAAGTAACAATTTAGGTAGCTCTAGACCAAGGAAGGGAGCGTGTCTAAAGTGCTTGGAAGTATAGTGTAGTATTCCTAGTTTGGGAGGTCTGGGAAAGCTTCCCCAGGTCCATTCATCTCCTGAAGTTATATGTGATTTGGGATTTTGCTCTGTGGCTTCAATCATGGAAGTAGCTTCAAAACATAATAGTCAAAGATCAGAGTATCTAATTTTAGTCAATTTTAAATGACTACAGTTCAGGTCAAGTCCAAATCATTTTAATTTTAGCTTCTTTATCAGCATGAAATGAATACATGAATCTTCCTTCCACACATCCTTTATCAGCATGAAATGAATACATGAATCTTCCTTCCACACATCCTGATTCTCCTGCAAACATTTGCCATGCACAAGCACCTTCTTACCTTCCTAAGACCAGCCAACAATTTTCAGCACAGTCTAAATTCACAGACAAGCCACATTTTTCTCTCTCAAAATCTCTCTGAAGGTTGTAACACTCTGGCTCAAACTTCACAACCTACATTGCTTAACAAAACCTTAATTTCTTAGTGTAATATATGAACATTAAGTTAATGGTGACTTTTTTCTTCCCAGGGATTGTTATTATGTACCTTTAAAAACTTTTGTAAATTACAAAGCTCATTCAGATAACTCTTTTAGATCAAATTGACAGTAAACCTTAAATGTAAATTCAAGTTTTGTTGTGGATACAAAAATATCTTGTAGCTTCAAATTGGCAGATGTTTTTGTTCATTTGTTTGCTTAGACCCCTGAAAGAAAGTGTAATTCTGTACTGCAAAGCTGATGAGAAAATTTGGTAACCTCCCGCCTATTTTCCAGTTACATTTTGATTTCCTAATATTTTTCTGGACACTGAGCATCAAGGCCTGGCTGAAATAAAGGCATGGGCTCTGAAACTTTAAACCCCTTTCAACAACTAAAACAGATACTTGTAAAGCAAAACTATAGGACCACTTGCAGAAAATGATGTCAATAAGCCATAGGATGTAGGTATTTGAGTATGCTTAGACAATTTCTATTTAGAGGTATTGCCATTAATATAAAAACCTCTGCATATAATTTACAGACCAAATTGAAATTAATGTGATATGGTTGAAATGAGTTAGCGTTTTTAGGGAATAGTAGAAATAATGCATTGTGTCCCTCTTGCTATGTGAAATCCCAACCCAGATAGTTCTGCTTTTGAAGATAGATGACCTAAATTCGAGATTCTTTTTGAACACATAGAAAGACTCTAATATTCCTCCAATCTTTCCCAAATAAGTTTTGCCCATCAACTTAATTCTTTAGAAGAGGCAAGTGACTAAAAAAATCATATCTGGCTTAATTACAGGGTTATTTTATGACTAAGCTAATGGGGTCTTGAATTATGTAGATGAAAAGCTTTCCTTCTCTATTGTACTTCAGAAGGTTAGATGCAGGCTCCATGTGGGATGAAGAAATGTTGAGTGTACACTCTCTGCAAGACATTTAAAAGCTTAGAAGCTCAAAGGCAAATTAAAACTGTCTGTTCCAGTGAGGAATCTGAATGTATAATAAATAGAGCTAGTGACTCTATTTTTTCTCTCTTGATTTCTCTGTAGAGTTTGTCCAATAGAACTTTCAATTGGACTTAAAAAATACTAGATTGCTTATGCACTTAAATAACCCTGCTTTATTTCTTTTATTCAAATTGAAGAGTGGTTAAGGGATCTTCTCTACAACAGAAGAGCTGCTTAATGCTGAAATGTGGGGAACCCTGGAAAGCTAACATAAAATACTGTGCAGGCTGTGGCCTCTCCTGACTCAATCCTCGGCTGGTAGTGTTCTGCTCTGTGGTAGAAAACATTCTGTGATTGATCAGAAATGATTTAATTTGGCAGCATCAGATGCTTTCATGACTCAGGGAAATGGTTCTTTTCACTTTGAGTTGTGGTGTCAAAATATATTTAGACCCTTGCACAGTGTAGCTAATGTGCTTATGCAGGAAGACTGTACTTTTAATTAATGTCTGAGAAAAAGAGTTTGAGTACAGAGTAAAGTTGCTTTTGAAATCATCTAATTTAGCCTTAATAATTCACTATATTAGATAGCTGGTTTGGTGGATTTCCTTACTAATTAATATGTGCTATCTCACAAATAGGTAATAAAATATAGATACATAGCAACTCATATTTTTTTTTAATTTGGCAGTTTTCTTCTTTTCTGGTTAACCTACCCACACATGTCAAAAGTTTATTACAGTTGAGTATTTATTACCATTTACATAATACTGTTACATGAAAAATGCCCACATTTTATTCAACTCCAAACATCTTACTTAAGATGTAAATATAACCAAGTTATACTGAGTCACTCTTACCCTCTTTTAAAAATATTTTGTTACAGGTTGGTTAGTGTATCATAGTTTTGGGAGCTTACTTTTAAGTTTGTCAGCTTTTAAAGTTATTTGATTTTTATTTATTGTTATTTGATAATGTGTAATCTCTTTGTACTTGTAAAAGTTATGTTTATGTAGAAGCAAATGAAAATTTCCAGGGTTACTTTCCTAAGGACTGAAGGGCACATCCCCCACGGCTTCCTCAGTGGAGGCACTAGCTCATGCTCTTCACAGAGTGAGGAAGTCCAGTGCTTGACTCTTAATCAGATAGAAGATTGTGCTATTGCTGCTCAACTTTCAATGGCACCCCATAATTACTTTACTATTCTCACTGGTAACTGATATTTCTTTCCTCAGTTGAGACAGCAATCAGCTAGTGTGTTTTGCTTTGGGTACCATTACAAATAGCACTGCCATCATCCATCCTAAGAACAAACTTACATGACTACCTGTTAAGATGCAAGAGGCGAAATGCCCAATCAGGAATATTCTCATGAACTGTATTTTTTTTAATGAGACAGTCACTTTCTTTGTGCCAATTGTGGCTCCTCATGCAAGTATATTTGGGTTTCTACAATTGTTTGGTTTTGTTTACTTTTGTATAGCAAAGCCAAATTCAGCAAGCCCTTTTTACATTCTGAAAGCTCTGGTTCAAGTGTTATGGTTTGGGATTCACTGTGGGTCCTTTTTCTCAACCAGTATAGAAATAAAGAGCTGGAAAACCTGAATGCAGGACTAGAAAGATATTTATGTGCAAAGTGACAGGAGAGCGCCACACCAGAGAGGAGTGAGGTGGAGTGTTTGAGCGAGACACTGACGCCCTCTGGAGACCTCAAGCTTTATATCTAAGTCCTGTTTCCTTATTTCATGAGAACAGGCAGCTAGAGCTGGCCAACTTCATCATAACAGGTTGCATCAGCAACCCCAGTTGACAGTCACAGGGTCTTTCTTTAGTCCTGGTCACAGTGACCAGAACACAAGCAGAAGCTTTTCTCAAATAGTTTACTATTTGAGGTGATATATAAGTAGAATGTGTGAATTCTCATCTCTGGCATTAATGTACTTTAATTAAGGAAGTAATGTACTTTCTGACTGTATGCAATTCATCTTAACCAGTGTAAACTCAACTATGATTTTCCTTTACCAGAATCTGTTCTCATCTTAACTCTTGGCAATTCTATCTCAGGCAGGTTGCTTTTTCCCTCCTTCTCTTAGTCCTTATTGTTTTTCTCCCAGTGGGAACTACATCAGTTCTGATGCATATAGGCTGATACAGCTTTAAGTTTGAGATTTTCTTGTTGCTAATACTTCCAGGTGTTTTGCTTTGATACCAAAAAACTATGTACTTCCTGTCCCTTAAATGCCCATCTATCTTACCACTCCCTGGTTTCTGAGTGTTACGATTTTAGTCTTACCCCCTTCCACCACCTTACTTCTCATAGGAAAGTAAATTCTTAGACTCACCTAAACTGTTCCAGCCCTTCTACTCTCCCTCTTTTGCACATTCTTCTATAAAATTCTAGCATGTAGCATGTTGGGGTCAAAACTGGAATCTTTTTGAAAGTAAAGCTAATTGACTTGCTGATGTTTGGGTGTGGATTGCAAGGGAAAGCCAAGAATGAAGGGTAAATGCCCACAGATGTGGGATATATAACTGGATGACTTTTCATGCCCCATGTTGAGATGGGGATGCCTGGGAAAGGGAAGGGATGGGAGAGAGAAATTAGGGTTTTATTTGGAACATGTTGGGGATGCCTACTAGATTTGTAAGACAAAACAACTATAGTGCAGAGTCATATATTGGCAGAAGTCACAAATTCAGGAGTAATACATGTGTTTAAATTCATGGAACTGGATGAGATTAACAGCCAGAGAAGAGAAGAAGAGAAGAGAAGAGAAGAGAAGAGAAGAGAAGAGAAGAGAAGAGAAAAGGTAAAAAATGGGCATGGATGGAATTTCACAATTTTTTGCAGCTTAGTGCTGAGGTCAGCAGCAAAGGCACACAGGGATGCTAAAATTCTAGCATGTTGGGAATCTGCTATGAATCAGAGGTAGAAAAAGAAGATAAGAGAAAATTTCCTCAGGTGTGGTGCTTTCTCCAAAGGGACTGGTAACTATATACAGGCAGAGTTAACTTTCATTTTTGATAGCACTATGTTTAACTGTGGGCATACCTGGAACTCTAGTTCTGACCACAATGATGATGAGAAGTAACTACTAGTGATTTATATTGTGCTAATGAAAGTCCAAAACTCCTTAAATGCACCTTACACCGCCTTCACTACCCTGTTTACTGAAAATGAATAGCCTTCTGTGTTGCCACTGATTTAATGGTTATACTCACTTGGCTGTAACCTATAACCATAAAACTTGTGCCTTGGCTTCTCTGAGGCCGAGGTATCTTTACAGGTGTCATGAGGGTTAATCCAGAGATTAAGTGTGGCCCATGCCATTGAGATTGGACTTCTGGATTTGCACTGAGAAGTCTCAGACCTCTTTGTTCCCCTGTATTTTCTCTTTCCTATTATACCATATCATTCCTTTTATCAAAGCTCTAGAAGCATACCCTATGGAGTTTGGTAAAAGCTTTCAATTATCCAACTTACTTCTGAACTTCCTATAGTGACCAACCTCATGGGTGGGACCAACCTAATAGCAAGAGATCCCAATGAATTTCAATGGTAGAAGTGAGTCAGGCTGCAAGGTTGGTTAAAATCTTGCGGAAATCATTCAGATTGTCACTGCAGATACCTCCTGAATATTGGGGAGTGGCCCTGTTCCTTAGGGGAAAGGATGTACAAGAACAATGGAATGGCATCTTTGTATTCCAGTACATGGCATATCCCCTAGTACATAGTGGGCACATAGGAAAAAAATCAAGTAAAAGAATGAATGAAGAAGTGAACAAATGAAGAGGGGCATTCATACAGGCTGACATTCCTGTGGGCCTTCAACCGTAGAGGGCAATTCAGATCCTAACAGGGTTTGATTCTTCCAACAGACCGAGTGCACACTAGCTTCAGGGCTGGTGCACCAGCTCTTTCCTCTTAGCATCATCACTTCCCACATACCCTCAAGCTTGTTCCTCAATTCACTCACTGCACAAATCAGGGAAGCCTGTGTTGACTACCATGTTCAAAACAGTACACCCTCGTTTCACCTGTATTTATATTTGGTGCTGCTTTACTATTTTTCATAGAGCATCTTACTATCTGATCTTATATTAAATGTGCACCTGTTTGTGTATTTAATAATGGCCACACCCATATCTAAGTGCTATTTGAGTAGGCGTTTGTTGTGTCTTATTCACTGCCTCAGTCTCAGTGCTTGGACCAGTTTCTGTTACATATTAGAGGCTCAGAAAACATGTGCTGGATGCACAAACTCTCATGTCCACATGATAAGATCTAGCCATGTGCTTGGTTGGGCGTTAGAGTCATCATCCATCCTGGTTTGCCCAGGGCTGAGGTGGTTCCCAGGATGCAGGACTTTCAGTATTAAAACTGCGATGAGCCGGTCACTCTAATGAACTTCTACTTTGGAATCTTATTTTCTCACTCATTCATTGTTAATCAAATATTTATTTAGTGTTGAACATGTCACAGGCATTGGTTTAGGTACTGGGAATATAGCGATGAACAAGTCAGCCCAGACATCTGCTCTCAGGAAGCTTCTATTCTACAAGAGGAGCTTAGCTTGGACTAATGGCCCATGAATGCTGAGGTTCAACCTAGACAGTATGATGAACGTTAGGCCCCACTGACTGAGGAGTATGAAACTTCTGACTAGCAAGCAGTTCTAGTAAGTTCTGCTCAGGAGAGATACAGGGCATGGTTGGGGTTGAGATTGTGCTATGGGGGATAGACCAGTAACTCCCACCAAGGAGGGTCTGCTGCCCTGGGTTCTGGTCAACACTTCCATTCAGTAATTAGCTAATGCTATAGGGTGAAGACCTCCCAGACAAAATTGGCCAGACCTCAAGAGTTGCCAACTGAGAGTCTTTATTAAAAGAAACCGGCAGCCGGGACCACCCTGGTATTTTGACCAAGTGTGGTGCCCGACTGCCCTCCAGTGTCCTCTTATATAGGGTTAGATTTAATACAAGCTTAGAATGAAAACTGAAGTTCCCATGACAGGTTCCCATAGCAGGGGGTGGAAAGTCCCTACTGTTTCCATAGTATTCAGGTAAGCCAAGCAAGCCACGCATATGGAAAGTCCAGAAGCAAGAATAGGCTGTTAGTGTTTACAATAACACAACTAGTTTCTACAGTACATTTTGTTAGTTCCAACAGATCATTAATTATGTGCCCATATCCAGGTTTGATTTTTAGAAAGAACTTCCCTGTTCTATAGCCAAAGTGGGGTTGCCCTTAGTAACAATCATGGAGTCGCTTCAGTTACAGACTAACTGTAAATTACTTCAGCTACCAACTAACTATGCCTTATCACACTAAGACATATAAAAATCCACATATATCTCAATTTGCAAGTACTGAAACCAATTTTACCAATTAACGGTATTAATAGTTAAACATCTGGTGAGGGAAACATTAGCAAGAGTTAGCCTGAAGCAAAACTAGAGAAGGTAAAATTTCTTTTTTTTTGTGTGTGTGGTAATGGGGATTGAACCCAGGGCCTCACACATGCTAGGCAAGCATTCTACCACTGGGCCACACCCTTCCCCCAAAAAATTATGGGTGCATTAAGGTTGTGTATATATTGTAGTGAGGTTTAATGTGATACACACATACAAGCACATAGCTCTTGGTATATATATATATATATATATATATATATATGTTTTGCAGTACTGGGTATTGAACCCAGGGGCATTCTACTTCTGGGCTACACCCCCAGCCCTATTTTTTATTCTTTATTTGAAACAGGATCTCACTAAGTTGCGGAGGGCCTCACTAAGTAGCTGAGGCTAGCTGTGAACCCGGATCCTCCGGTCTCAGCCTCCCAAGTACTAGGATTACAAGCGTGTGCCACCACACCTGGCTTCTCGGTATATATCAAGAAGGCAAAATTTTTGTTCCCTTCACAGAAATCTTTGTGTCTGGGACACTATGTCAGCATCATTTATGTCCAATTTGCCAGAATGAGACTTCCCCTTTGCTCTCCAAAATTCTTCCCTACTCAGAATCAGCCCTTTCTCTTATTCCTTGATGCTCTGAGGAAAATTAATCTTAATAACATCTTGCAAGTATCTATGTGTGTTAGTAGATCTTCAACTCTCAGATAACTTGTGTGCATCTTAGGAGTAGTTCCCTGAAGACAATTTTAGTGACTCTGGTAGCTGGTGCCCGTAATCTTATGGATTATATCATGCCTACCATGAAGAATGTTCACTCCTCTCATATATAGGATAAACCTGACCAGCTCCAAGAGCTGACAACTGCTTTTAAATTCTCCCCTTCAGTTCTCACTCATCCTCATATTTTCCCTTTCTCTGTGCTCCATTTCTTCTGTTCTCAGACCAGTAGGTCCATGATAAACATTTCTTTCATAAAATATATGTCATAGACATGGTGAATTCAGTATAGAGCTTCCCTTCTCTCTTCAAATGGTTTAGCAATTGAACCATGTAGCAGGGATGTGGGTAAGGATGGCATTTGAAGAACACTTGGCTCAGAGCACGCCTTGTTCCACCCTCTCAGCATCCCTGTCAAGCAGTTTAATTATGCAAATGAGCACTCCTTAGCAGAGGGGCTGGGGGAGGTGTGGTGGGGAGAGGAGCAGTGCAGAGAAGTGCTAGACAGGAATTAGGCCAAGAATATCCACACTTCCTATATTGAGAAAGTTCCCAGGGATTTTTTTTCCCTTCCAGCCAACATGAAAACTAATTTGAAAGTCTGCTCTTTTAACTTCTTTTACATTTTTCTTCTGTCCTACTTCCCATCCTAAAAAGAAAAGTAGAGATTTTTAAAGATGTCAGTTTTCAGATTTGTTAGTGTCTCTGTCTCCCTTTAAGAGACTCTCATGGTAAAATCAACAGTGACTTGGCTTACATTAATGTTTTTAAATTTCATGGGGGTAAAAGAGTCTTCCTTAGTACCTTTTTAGGGTCAGCAGGTTCTGACTTAAGGATGAAATCTAATGCTTGTGTTGGTGGAGGTAGCAATGGATTCCTCCAAGTACGTTTTGTGCTCTGTGGCCTATTGACCGAGCCATCATAACACAGGGTCAGTCATCACTGTCCAGTCTGCACATAGTTGCCTTAAAGGGATAGAGACCCATTGAACAATGGCTAAATAACGCAATATTTGCACAGCTATTATCCGGCTGGGTCTTGTAAACCAATATAAACCTTTGACTTTATTTTAAAATAATCTTTATCTACTTGAGTAATGAAAATTTCCGAATCCTAAGATTCAACTAGAACTAAAATATAGTATGATCATATTAGTCAGCTTTTTGCCACTATGAAGAAAATACCTGACATAAACAACTTGAAGGACAAAAGATTTATTTTGGTTTCAGAGGTTTCAGTCCGTGGTCAGCTCCATTGTTTTGGGCCTGAGATGAGGCAGAGCATCATGGCTGAAAGGTGTGGCAGAGGAAAGTTGCCCTCCTTGTAGCAGCCAGGAAGTAGACAGAAAGGGAGGAATGGGTCAGGGACAAGATACACCCTTCCAGGGCAAAGCCCCAGAGATCTGCTTCCTCCAAGTATGCCTTACCGTCTATGGTTTCCACTACCTCCCAGTAATGCCATCAAATATGAATCCCTCAGCGGGCTAATCCATTGATGAAGTCAGAACCCTCATGAACCAATCACTTACCCAAATTCCCACCTCTGAACCTTGCTGAGGAACAAGCCTTTAATATGTGAACCTTTGGGGGACATTCAAGATCCAAACTGTAACAGTGATAATCCCAAGGTTTTAATGCTGAAGAAAAGTCCTGTAAATTCTCAGGGATTATTTCTTCATATATAATTAAGATGATTCTAACTCAACAAATATTTATAGAGAACCTACTATTAGCTTAGAACTATGTAAGATACTAGATACATGAGGGTAAGTTAAACAGACATAAGTCCCTACTCTAATAGAGTGGGGCGCCAGTGGAGGAAAGACAAATAGTTCCCACATAACTGTATACGTAGAAATCATATAATGTGCTATGGTTTGAATAGGGTTTACATCCCTGCAAGGGTCCTATGTGATTGAAGGGCTGGTCTAAAGGGTATTGGGAAGGGCTATGAAATCTCTGAGTGTTGGGGCCTAGTGGGAGGGTCCTTGGGTCATTGGAGGTGTAAGGAATTTCTCCTGCAACTCCTTTGTGTTTCTTGCAAGAAGGTTGTTATAAAAGGAGCAAGCCTGGCCCCACTCATCCTCTTTTTCTCTGCTCCCACTTAAGATGCTTCTGCCCACTCCTGCAGGAACTCCTGTCAGGAATGCCTCTGTCCACTCCCTCAATAGAGTCCTCCCTCAGTGTGTATGGACTTGCTGCTGGGTTCGTTGTGAAGCCCTGTGGTGGGTGGCAAGGAGGACAGTGGTGGGATGAGTCAAAGTAAATCCCCAAGAACGATTTCCACATTAACTCTCCTAGTGGAAGAATGTGCTTGTGTACTATATACAGGAGACAAAATTAAAACTACAAGGTAGAAATGTTTTAAAAGATAGGCAAAACTAGTTAAATTTAAAACTGAGTAGGGGAGGGAAATTTTACTATTAGGCAAAGCAGAACTCAGGCTTCAAACCCATTACATAAAATGTAGATAAGTGATTTATAGTGCTAAAGGCTAAGTAGCCATGCCCCAGCAGTGACATTTATATAGCAGAATTTGTAGATGTTCTAGTCTAATCTATAGTCTATACTAGTACTAGGATGCTTTAATTCATTACTCTAAGTTAACTTTGTGCACTGAACATATCAAACACGTCATGTTTTCAAGTGTACATGGAACATTCATAAAAATTAAATACTACTGGATCATGAAATAGAGCTCAAATTCTAAAAGCAAAAAATGTACAAATAACATATTCTGATCTCAAGGTAATAAAACTGAGAAATTCCTAACAGTAATTTAAAAAGTCCTTCCATCTGGAAATTTAGATATTCTATTAAAAGTTCTAGGAAGAAACTACCAAGTTTATCTGTAGAAATTTTAAAAATTAATGTTGGTAGCCACCATACAGATGTGAGAACCTATGAGATATAGCTAAAGCAGCACTTGGAGAAAAATTGATAACTTTATACTATATGAATATAGTAAATATATGACACATTTATGCATAATTTATTATTTATATAAATATATTATTAAACATTAACTCAATATTTAGAAAAATAAAATGTGTTGAGAGGTACAGAACAAATTTAAGAAAAAGTGAACAAAAAAGAAAAAACCCAGAAAAATATCAGAATTCATCCAAAAGCTATTTGAAGAAAAAGAAAAAAAAATAACTCAAGGCTATTCCAGACTATATATTACTATCACCTGAGAAATTTTTAAAATAATTGTTTTAAAAGATATATATTTGATCTCTACTCTAGAGATTGTCTTAATTGCAGTATAAGGCAGGACCTAGGTATTGAAATGAGTATATACTAAATATATATAATAAAAATATAAAATATTTATGCATACACATGAAATATTTATGCATATTCATATCCATGTTGATTTTCACATGCAACTTGGGTTGGAAACAACTGAAATAACATAATAGGAAAATACATCAAGTATGCAAATACATAAGAAATACTGGTGGAAAAACAACCAAAGAAAATTCGCATTTTATAGTTGTTTCTGAAACAGAATGGGGGAGCTATCCAATTCATTTTTTGAAGCTTGAAGCTAGTGTAAATTTGATTCTTATTAAGGACAGTGCGCCCCCCTACACACAATTATGGGCCTAGATCATAAATTTCAAAGTAATATATAATATTTTATGTAGCTGAATCTTGTTAATTTAATGAAATAAATCATATTCAAGATTTTATTCTAGGAATCTAAGCATGTTTCAACAGTGGACAAATCTATCAAATCAATCACATTAGGGGATGATTGTATTCTTGCTTAAAAGTTATATTAAAGTCATTTGATAAATTTCAATGTCTATTTATAATTTTATAATCAGAAATTTTAAGGGTAGAATAGAATAGAATTTTCTTGAAAAAGTTTCACATCTCCATTTTCTATACTATGCCATTTCTTTTGTTTGGATTGCCTTCCCCTCATACCCTAACTAATATTATCTCAGACCTCAAGATTCAATTCAAGCATTGATTTTTCTGGAAATTCTTTTTGCTGAAATTTTATGTATTGTGAACTTTTTATCATTTATCACACTTCTGGGATTGTTAATTTACTCACTATATACTCTGATGCTATGGAAATTAAACTATAATAGAAACCTTGTTATATGTGGATTTGTACCCACAATATATACCCTATAATTCTTAGGACATATTAATTGCCCATCACTGGGTGTCTGATTTTGCACTTTAGTCTACCATGGGCTGAGAAAAGAGTAGAAAATGCTCATTTGAACTTTCTCTAAAATCATGATAAAGGGTCAGTGTGTGACAAATCAGATACTGTAGTGATTAATGGTCGTAAACTTCATGTCTAGACTTTGTAGTTTATTTTGCTTATTCAGTGCACCATATAGAAACTAGCTTGATTCTATCATGGTGCAACCATGACTAGATCATCTCCATGCTCAAAACACTTCACTGGTCAACCACAGCTACAAATTAAAGTCCATGCTCTCCACAGTGGTATGGTAGACTTGAATTTTGTCCCTAATTATTTGCCACTCTTCCCTGGGACAGAATTAGGGCTGTGGGCTCCCACCCCATTGTTGTCAGGCTTGTAGGGGTGGCCTACTTTGCTGGTGAACTATGATTGGAAGTAGCATGTGACATCAGGACAGTAGCTTTCCATGCTACTATGTGTTCTACTATCATAGCTCCTTTCTCTCTGTTACAAGAATAGCAGTGTGTCATGTGGGGAGGCCCAGTCCCCCTGAGTCCTGGAATAAAGAAGATGCCTGCAGCAGAGCTACAGTGGACTCAGGCCAAACATCTAACATGAGTAATATACCTTTGTTATTTCAAGCCAGTGAGATCTGTGGGTTGTTTCTACTTCAGAATAACCTCATGGGGCTGGGGATGTAGCTCAGGGGTAGTGTGCTTGCCTAGCGTGCGTGAGACCCTGGGTTTGATTCTCAGCACCACACACACAACAAGAATAATCTCATGCAACATAATGTCCTATGTACCCTCATCTCCTGCCTACTCTGCAGCCTCATTTCTTACTGTGCTTTTGCACTTTGCTTTAAATTCTCCCAAACACAACACCTCCTGCAGTTCTCACCACACCTTATGATGTTCCACCTAACCCTGTTATGTTTCTCGCCTCCATGACTGTTTATTCTCTCTCTTCTCTCTGGTTTCCTCTTACCTAACTGCTGCCTCATGCATGCAGCATTTCTTGGACTTCTCATTCCTCTTACTCCCCACCTTGAATTCTACTGAGTTACATGTACTTTCTCTGTAATCCTACATGCAAACATATTAATGACTAATTAATGAAGAGTGGTTTGTTGTTGCTGTTGTTTTGCTTTCTTCAGTATAGGAACTGCATCTCATTTTCATATATCCAGCGTTAGCATAACCCCAGGCACAAACTAGCTGCTTATTGAATGCTTATTGGATGACTATTATTAAGTTTTCCTTTAAAATAAAATATGACAGTTTATTAAGAAACCAACATGGCAATTCTCACATTCAAATTGAGCAATCACTTGATATAGATTATGGCAACACCTGGAAGTAGCTTTGGGGAGGATGGGTTGGTTGAAAGGCTTTGAGTGCTAAGAGCAGTGAGATTTTCTAAACTGCTTATTTGGCTTCTCTTCTAACTAACCCTCCCATTAGTGCTAACCGCCCTCATTTTGGCTTCCTTCATGCTCTGTAGGTATCTAGTTGTGGCATTCACCATACATCATCTCATAATTTCAGTTTGCTTGATGCCTCCCAATTATACTGTCAACATGGTGAGGGAAGGGCTCCTGACTCTAATTTTTTCTTATGCATAACAGATGTCCTATAAATGCTTGATGAATGAATAAGTGGGATGCTGTTGGCAGAGATGAGGTGAAGGACTGCTACAACACTCGATGACATCTTGATATCCTCTGGCATCACAGTCCCAACTAGAGAAACACGTGTACAAACATTAAATATCCATTAAGTTAGAATATTTATCTAAATTCAAGTATCTAGGAAATGGCCTTATTAAGAAAAGGTGATTATACCCAACACTTTATAAAATAAGATCCCTTAAAATCAACATTTCACTAAAGGTAAGGGGGACAACTATTTACTGGGTGAAGAAGACAGGGGAATTGATGGACACAGGTAGAGAGGACATGTAGTCCTGCTTTCACGATCACTCTATATGCTAAAAATACACATATAGAAAACACAGCTGTTAGATGGGACATCGCAATAATTATAGAACTCAGCATTAAAAGTTCTCATTGCTTAATAACTAGTTTCTTTAAAAAAAGAAAAATAGCTTATAGATTACAGTCCATGAAATTCAATCCATGTTCATCATTACCCTGTACAAAAGTCTTCAAGATCAATATTACATGTCGGGACACATACACATGCACACAACACACACACACACACACACACACACACACACACACACACACACCATGTTTTACTGAAAATGAAATAAGCATAACCAATAGTTTTAAAAGACCATGACACACAAAGGTTGGAAACCAAAACAAAGCACAAGATATCTTCCTGATCACTCTAATGACAACATTGCCTAACCTTTCTGTATATGTTTAAAGTTAGAATAATTCCAACCTATGGCTCTTTTCCTGTAAAACAAATGCTTGATTTTAAAATATATTTTTTAATAAGAATAATTATTTTTACCTTAATAGTTCCCTTCTGAAGAAAGATTAAGAATGGTACATTTAGTGTTACACTAAGGTACTAAATGAACAATTTATTCAGCACTTTTCATTCAGAGATGCATAAAAGGCATTGTGATGCAAACAAATGGATTACAAAATTATGGGAAATACACACAATGGAATTCTACTCAGAAATAAAGAAAAACAAAATAACATTCGCAAGAAAATGGAAAGATCTGGAGAACATTATGTTAAGTGAGATTAGCCAATCACAAAAAAAAGAAGGGGCATATGTTTTCATTAATATGCGCAATTTAGGGAGTAGTGGGGACACAAAAGGGACTCCAATGACAACGGAGAACCCTCAGTGGTGCAAGGGAAGGGGTACAA
>PVJS01000020.1:0-166403 GCA_004027185.1 Glis glis
GCCAGCCTAAGCTATTTAGTGAGGCCCTCCACAACTTAGTGAGACCCTGTTTCAAAATAAAGAATAAAAAATAGGGCTGGGGGGTGGAGCTCGGAGGTAGAATGCCTCTGGGTTCAATCCCCAGTACCGCAAAAAAAAAAAAAAAGTTCACGGGAAGGCTCCAGAACCCATGCTGCCAGGGAGTAAACTGAGGCACGGGACAGGAAGTGACTCGCCCGGGGGCTGGGCCGCAGGTGTTCCTGGGGGAGGTGCACTCCGGCGTCAGCAGCACCCAGGTGGTGGTGAAGGAGCTGAAGGTGAGCGCCAGCGTGCAGGAGCAGATGCAGTTCTTGGAGGAGGCGCAGCCCTACAGGTGGGTGGCACCTGGGGACAGACGGCCAGAGGGGTAGGCGCCAGCCAGGGAGGGTGGGGCCGTACTTGGGCCCAGAGCCCCTGAAACAAAGGGGCGCTCTGTGCTGTCCCACCCCGCCCCTCAGCCCTGCAGTCAGGGCCCCCGCCTGTGGCTCTTGCAGGGCCCTGCAGCACAGCAACCTGCTCCAGTGCCTGGCCCAGTGCGCAGAGGTGACGCCCTACCTGCTGGTGATGGAGTTCTGCCCGCTGGTGAGTGGCTGCCTGCCAGGGCCCCATGGCCTCTCAAGGCCCTCTGCTCCCAGCTGCCACCAGAGGGGAGGTGGGGAGCTGGCTGAGCTGGGTCCTCTCTTGCCCTGCCAGCCGGTAGCACCTCCCCTCCGGGGAACTCACCCCTAACGTGGAGTCCCAGGAGGCCTTGCCAAACCACCTCCCGGAGGCTCTGTGCAGACAGGGTGATTGGCAGCACTAGGCATGGCTATGGGGGTGCCGGACAATGTAGGCCTGAGGCTCCCCTGCACCTCTGCCAGCTCCCACCTGCTGGGCTCCCTAAAATAGCCAGGGCTTAGCATGGGTGTCCTGGGCCAGCCGTGGGGCTCACAACCCTCACAGCAGCTCCACAGCCTGCTATGAGTCATGGGGGGCTGGGACAGCCACTTCCCCGGGGCTAACTCGGAGTCCTGCGCCTGTGAGCCACCGCCTCACACACTCACAGCTCTGGTACTGACTGAGGCATGCCCACACAGGCCACCATGGCAGAGCTTGGCCCCCGGCCGGCTCCCCACAGGACACAGGCCCTCACGGTCTAGTGTCTGGGCCCTCTAGGAGCTGGATGCTCAGCAGTCAGGGCCTATCCTCTGGTCAACGGCCCCGGTTCCTTCCCAGCTCCTGCAGGGGTGGGCAGATCTGCTTGGGCCTGGGTGCTTGCATGTTCAAAGGGACATAGCCCTCGGACTCTGCAGGGCTGGTCAGCCAGGCCCATGTAGAGAAGGCATTCTGCGAGTGGCAACCTACCTGTGGGTCACCCTGGCTGGTCCCTCCCTGGGCCACACAGCTTTGGTGCAGCTGCTGAGAGCCAGCCACTGGTGCGAGGGGCTCCTCGGGCCTGCAGCTGCCCCCTGCCTGTTAGGCAGGCACCGTGTCAGACGCACTCATGGGCAGGGAGGGGACAGGAAGGTGGCAGTGGGGGCCCTCCTGGACAGAGGCCGCTCCCTGCCAGCAGGTGACTGTGTGTTCCCTCTTGGCAGGGGGACCTCAAGGGTTACCTGCGGAGCTGCCGGGTGACGGAGTCCATGGCACCTGACCCCCTGACCTTGCAGCGGATGGCCTGTGAGGTGGCCTGTGGTGTCCTGCACCTGCATCGCAACAACTACGTGCACAGGTGAGGCCGGGCTGGGCCCTCCGCCTTGCCCCTGGCTGGATTCCCCTGTGCCCACCTCCTCGCCTACAGAGAGGGCCCATGGTGGTACCAGTTCATGGGCCCTTGTGAGGATTAACTGGGTGACCCGTGTAGCATCAAGTACCCACTGTGCAAGGGATTTCACTAGAGTCTTTTAAATGGGGCGGTTAGGGTTGGAAACCTGCTTTGCAGAGGGACTACTGAAGAAACGCATACTGTCCAGCTGGCCTGTGCTGCGTGCCCAGGCGGTCAGCCCACCCCGTGGCCTCACACCCGCCCAGCTCTGTCTCCCTCAGGCCGCAGAGGGAGGGCTTAGCCGGCCGGCAGTGGGAGGGACTCCTGCCTCTGGCAGCCAGATGGGCCAGGATGCCCAGCCCCCCCATGGGAGCCTGGGGGGACGTGCTGGAAGAAGTGGTGATGGACACGTGGCCCCGCCAGCCCGGATGCCGCACAGGCCGTCCTCCCCAACAATATCCTGGTGCTGAGTGGTGACTCAGGCGACTCCAGCATCAGTGATTTTGTTGAAGAGGGCAGCTGCCAGCCTCCTGACCCGCCCGCCGCCCCACCACTGGCACAGGCGCACGTCTGTGGCCCAAGACACCTGGCCCCGCTGCTGTCCCCTGGCACACAGACACAGGTCTCACAGGGTAGGGACTGACTGGGGCTGCTCCGTCCCCACCCCGAGTCCTCCCCACAGCAGCAATATGGCGGGTGTGGCACGCCCCACATTGCCTATTGCATTGTCCCCAAACACCCATGCCGCCGCCACCAGCCAGGCAGGAGGGTAGAGGCTGGCACCAGGGCCAGCCCCTGGGGTGGCAGTAAGGGCCTGGATGCTCCACCCTGACCTGGAGCCTCAGCTCCAGCCTGGTGTGGCAGGGCTGGGCCAGGTCTTGAAACATGGGCTCTGGCTGCTGGCAGGACTCCCTGGGACACTGCAGGCCTCAGTTTCCCCATTTACCCTTGTCCCCCCCATCTCCCAGGGAGCTAGATGATATAGTGCAGGCCGGGAGGGGAGATGGTCCTGGAAGGCTTGCAGACATGCAGGGCGGGGCTCTCTGTGGCCTGAGGGAGTCGGAGGGGCTGGGGCTGGGGCCTAGTGCTGGCTGGGCAGCGCCTTTGCTGGGGGCCCTTGGGCATCTTCTGAACTTCTCTGGGCCTCATTTTCCTCCTCTGCATTGTCACCTTTGAGGCCGTGTCCATGCAGGCCTCCTGAAGTGTCCAATGCAGGGCATGGGGCCAGGGTCTGGGTAGGCAAGGGGTGGGCAGCCTCTCAGACACCTCTTCCTGCTCACCTGCTGGGTTGAGCCCTGGACATCCTGGGAGACAGCCGTCCAGTTGTGGGCAAAGGACCCGCACCGCTGGATGCCCCCAGCCTGGCACACCCCGCTGATCCCTCCTCCCACCCTGCAGTGACCTGGCCCTGCGGAACTGCCTGCTGACAGCCGACCTCACGGTGAAGATTGGTGACTATGGCCTGTCTCACTGCAAATACAGGGTGAGCGGGGGCCCGGCGGGGTTGCAGGGTGGGGCTGCCATCTGATGGGGCTGACCCTGTCTCTGTGTGCCCGCAGGAAGACTACTTCGTGACCGCTGACCAGTTGTGGGTGCCGCTGCGCTGGACCGCACCTGAGCTGGTGGACGAGGTGCACGGCAACCTGCTTGTGGTGGACCAGACCAAGACCAGCAACGTGTGGTGAGCGCCAGTCCCTGCGGCAGTGGGCATCTCGGGGAGGCCCTGAGGCAGCCTGGTGCGTGAGCGAGCCTCTAGCAAGGATGCAGGCTTGCAGGCCCGCGGGGTTGCGAGGGCATCACCGACCCACCCATCCTGCATCTTTTTGTGGGTGGGATGCGGGCTGCTCCCCTGGGGAGAGGCGAGTGTGAGAATACATGCTCATGCCTGCCATCCTAGCCTCACGAGATCACAGCCTGCTGGTGTCTCCTGCAGCTGCAGGTGCCAGTGGACCACAGTGGCAGGAACCCTGTGCTGGTGGAGGGGCTGCCTGGACAGAGTTAGGGTGCTTGGCTTCACAGGACCTACCAGGCTGACACCCACAAAATCAGGGTCAAAGTGCACATTTAAGTTCAAAAGGCCGCCTCTAGCGCAGCTGTGGGTTGCATGTCCTTATGGGCTATGGACCTTGACTTGCACCTGTGCCCACGAAAACATCTGGGTGGGCTTCTGGCTGCCTCTGGGGGAGCGGAGGTGAAGTCACATTGGGTGGAGAAGTGGATAGGGAGGGGGTGCTAGGGATCTCCCAGGACTGCAGCCTGGAAGCCCCCATCCTAAGTCCCCAGCACCAAGCTGGGCACAGTGGCCATTCTTTTCTACCTGATACTGCAGCCATCAGAGAAACAGGGGCTTGAGCTGCCCCGGGAACTTGGAAGGTGCTGGTTTTACAGACCTGGTGCTGGCTGGGCAGTGCCTTCACTGGGGGCTCTGGGGCATCTTCTGAACTTGGGGTGTCTTCTGCCATGGAGGTACCCATTCCTGGTTGGACCAACCTCTGCTTCTCCCAGCTTCTGTGTTCCCTGTTCCTAGTGACCATCAGGGCCTGCACCCATGGACTTTTAGGGGGCCCTCCCTTAAGCCCTTTTTTTTGCGGTACCGGGGATTGAACCCAGGGGCGTTCTACCTCGGAGCTACACCCCCGGCCCTATTTTTTATCCTTTATTTTGAAACCGGGTCTCACGAAGTTGCGGAGGGCCTCACTAAGTAGCTGAGGCTGGCCGCAAATCCGGATCCTCCGGTCTCAGCCTCCCAAGTACTGGGACTACAAGAGTGTGCCACCACACCCGGCTCCTTAAGCCCTTTTTTGTGGCACTGGGGGACTGAACCCAGGGGGCATTCTACCTCCAAGCTATACCCCCAGTCCTATTTTATTTTTTGATTTGGAAATACAGGCTAATTTGCCGAGAGCCTTGCTAAATTGCTGAGGCTGGTCTCGAACCTGTGATCCTTCTCTCTGCCTCCCAAGTATTGGGATTATAGGCCCACCACGCCCACCCCCCTAAGCCCTTTAACCATGCCTCCACCCTCACTTCTCCATCGAGCTGTCCCTTCTTGGTGTATCCACACCACTGCACCTGGCTGGGGTCCCCAGGCACAGGGCTCTGGCCATGGTCAGACCTCTCCACTGCTGGATCAACTCTGTCCTGTACACTCCCAGCTTCCTGGGGCCAAAGGAGCTGGGTGAAGCCATTGCCCGCTGAAAGGGACCCCAGCTGCTTTCTCCCAGCCCTGCTGGGCTGGGGCCTCCCAGGGGCGCCACACCCTCCTTCCAGCTTACCAGGCAGCTCCCGGTGAACGAATAAGTGGACAGACACTTGGACTTGACTTTGTGCAAGGCCAGTCTGGCTTTTACTGGCCAGGTACCCTGTGTGCTGGGCTTGGGCTTGGCTTGGGTGGCATGAGCTGTCCTTGGGGAGTGGCGGCTGGTGTGCGCGATAGTCCTGGAGCAGCTGGTGTGACAAGCCGCCCCTTAGGTATCCGGGGGTCCCACCTGTGTGGCCATGCTCAGCCCTGTCTCATGGTGGTGTGCCCTACAGGTCCCTGGGTGTGACCATCTGGGAGCTCTTCGAGTTGGGTGCCCAGCCCTACCCCCACCACTCGGACCGGCAGGTGCTGGCTTACGCTGTCCGGGAGCAGCAGCTCAAGCTGCCCAAGCCCCAGCTGCAGCTGACCTTGTCTGACCGCTGGTGAGGACCCCACTGTCCCTGGGCAGGAAGGCTGAGACAATGGGCGATGCCCTAGATCCTTCCAGCTCTCCCTGGCCTTGTCCCTCCTATGGCCTCTGGGCTCCTCCCTCTGCCCTCCCCCTGGGGCCTCTGCACACCCTTAAGCAGAGAAGGGGGATCCAAGGGAGAGTGCTCCAGCCCCAGGGGCCTCCAGACTGCGGGGGTGAGGGGGAAGTAGGTAGGAGACCCCTTTAACTGTCCCCAAGGCACTCTGAGCAGGGCTGACCCCCACTTGGAGGGCGGTGCTCCAACTCCTCCCTGGGCCTTCCTGGAGTGGCCGGGTCCACCCATGGGGGCCTCCTGGCAGGTACGAGGTGATGCAGTTCTGCTGGCTGCAGCCGGAGCAGCGGCCCACGGCTGAGGAGGTGCACCTGCTGCTATCCTACCTGTGCGCCAAGGGCGCCACCGAAGCGGAGGAGGAGTTCGAGCGGCGCTGGCGCTCGCTGCGGCCGGGTGGAGGCGGCGCAGGCCCGGGGCCGGGCGCAGCGGGAGCCACGCTGGGCGGCTCTGCAGAGCTGGCCGCTGCCTCCTCCTTCCCGCTGCTGGAGCAGTTCGCGGGCGACGGTTTCCATGCGGATGGTGACGACGTGCTGACGGTCACCGAGACGAGCCGGGGCCTGAACTTCGAGTACAAGTGGGAGGCGGGCCGCGGCGCCGAGGCCTTCCCGCCGCCGGGGGGCGCGCAGAGCCCGGGCTGCGCCGCGCGCCTGCAGGAGCTGTGCGCCCCCGATGGCGCGCCGCCGGGAGTGGTGCCTGTGCTCAGCGCGCACAGCCCCTCGCTGGGGAGCGAGTACTTCATCCGCCTGGAGGAGGCCGTGCCCGCTGCGGGCCACGACGCCGACTGCGCGGGCTGCGCCCCCAGCCCTCGCGTTGCCGCCGACCAAGACGACGACTCGGAGGGCAGCGCCACCGCCTCGCTGGCCATGGAGCCGCTGCTGGGCCACGCACCGCCCGCCGACGGCCCCTGGGGCCGCTGCGACCACAACCAGCGCGGCAGCTATGTCGGGGATCTGCCCTACTGTTCGCGCTCCCCTTCGCCAGGGTCGTTGACGCTGGCGGAGGATGCAGACTGGGGTGTGGCCACCTTTTGCCCACCCTTCCTGGAGGAGCCCCTCGGGGCATCCCCTTCCAGGAGCTCCGGGGCCCACCCATCCCCCGTCGAGGGGGAGCTGGCCGAGGCTGAGGTGCAGAGGACCACCCAGCGTGGTCACTGGAGCTCCAACGTGTCGGCCAACAACAACAGTGGCAGCCGTGACCCAGAGTCCTGGGATCTGGGCTATGGGGGAAGCTACACAGATGACTGCCCCAGCCCACAGCAGACCCCAGGGGCCTCCCCTGAGCTGGGCCAACCCCCACACCACGAGGACCCCAGAGAGCCTCTGCTTGGCCCACAGGCAGCCTCCCTAGGCCAGGAGCCAGGCAGCTGTGTCAATCATCCCCATTTGTGCCCTGTGCAGGGCTGGGCACCTGGAGCCTGCCAGGTCACATCCCCCTGGACAGAAGCCTCCGTAAGTGGGGGTGACAACCCCCAGGCAGACCCCAAGCTTGCCCACGAGGCTGAGGGCTCTGCTATACCCCAGCTGCCCCTTCCTTCCATCCCCTCCCCATCCCACGAGGGAGCTCCACTTCCCTCGGAGGAGGCCAGTGCCCCTGATGCCCTGCCCGCCTTGCCCACACCCACCAGCAGCAGCCAAGAGACAGTTCCCAAGTCGGCCCCTGCCCTCGCCAGCAGCAGCAGCTCCGCTGAGCTGGAGGCACCCAGCAGCGAGGAGGAGGACACAACCGAGGCCACTTCCGGGGTCTTCACTGACTTGTCCAGCGATGGCCCACAGGCTGAGAAGCCGGATGTGGCGCCGGCCTTGCGCTCTCTGCAGAAGCAAGTGGGGACACCAGACTCCCTGGACTCGCTGGACATCCCGTCCTCAGCCAGCGATGGTGGCTGCGAGGTCTCCAGCCCATCCGCTGCTGGCACCCCCCGGGGACAGCCCCGGGCCCTGGACAGTGGCTATGACACAGAGAACTATGAGTCCCCCGAGTTTGTGCTCAAGGAGGCCCACGAGTTGAGTGACCCTGGGGCCTTCGGGGAGGTGGCTTCCGAGGGCGAGAGCCCGGGACCTGATGCGCAGCTCTCGACTTCCCTGGGCGGCCTCAGTGAGAAGAGCCCCTACCGAGACTCAGCCTACTTCTCAGACCTGGATGCCGAGTCTGAGCTCCCCTCCGACCCACAGAAGGGCAGTGGGGTCCAGACCCTGGAGCCGGAGCCAGGCCTGAAGGGCCCCCAGAGCCCTGAGCAGCAGCCTGTGCAGGTTTCTCTGGGGCCTGGGGTGCTTGGGGAGGCACCAGGCACTGGCCCCAGGGAAGTGCCACTACTGCTGCAGCCAGGGGAGCCTTCCCCAGAGCCAGGCGCCTGCCCCAGCAGTCCCAGGCCAGAGCCTCCAGGGTCCCAAGACCCGGCAAAGACACAGCCTGTGCCCAGCCCCAGCCGCTCCAAGTTTTTCCTGCTGACCCCAGTCCCGCTAAGCTCAGAAGGCCATGGTGCGGATCTCCAGAGGTCCCCAGGACAGGCCCCACTGGGGCGGACAGGGGGCCCTGGCACCCCCAGGGCTCCGCTCTGCCTGGCACTGCCTGGCCACCTTGGGGCCTTGGAGGGTCGGCCAGAGGAGGACGAGGACAGTGAAGACAGCGACGAGTCCGATGAGGAGCTCCGCTGCTACAGCATCCAGGAGCCCAGCGAGGACAGCGAGGAGGAGTCCCCGGCCGTGCCCGTGGTGGTGGCAGAGAGCCAGAGCGCACGTAACCTGCGCAGCCTGCTCAAGATGCCCAGCCTGCTGTCGGAGGCCTTCTGCGAAGACCTGGAACGCAAGAAGAAGGCCGTGTCCTTCTTCGATGACGTCACCGTCTACCTCTTTGACCAGGTGGGCTGCCGCTGTGGGCATCCACGCGGGCTGGGGATGCCGCCAGGGGAGGTGGGAGTGACCGCTGTCTAGGCGGCGTGAGCCACGTGGTGCTCTGGCCCATCCAGGAGAGCCCCACCCGGGAGCTCGGAGAGCCCTTCCCTGGAGCAAAGGAGTCGCCCCCTGCGTTCCTGGAGGGCAGCCCTGGCTCTCCCAGCGCCCTTGGTGGGCCGCGGCAGGCTGACCTCTCCCCCGATGGCTCCGGGGCCAAAGACGGTGAGCTGAGTGCAGGGAGGGGGGGTGGCTGTGGTCGTGGGGGGGTGGGGCCATGACGTCACGATGGCATCACAGGGCGGAGCGGGACGTGACATCTCAGTCAACGTTGTGGGGTCTGGACCATGACGTGGGGGGTGGGCAGGGCCTCCACCTCTGGTGATGCTGTCGCCGCGTTGCAGGCGGTGGGTTCGAGTGGGCCGATGACTTCCCGCTGGCGCCGGCCAAGGCGACGTCGTTGGAGCCAGCTGCGCCCGCCTTGGCCGTGACCCCCACACCAGCCGCGCCCGCGCCCTTCTCGCGCTTCACCGTGTCACCCACACCTGCGTCCCGCTTCTCCATCACGCACGTGTCGGACTCCGACGCCCAGTCTGTGGGAGGTGAGGCTCTAAGGGTGTCCCGAGAGGACACCTGGGAGGGGTGCCGGTGGGCGCGGGGAAACTGAGGCTCTGCCAGGTTGGGTCGCTTGTCCAGGCCTGTCCTTGTCCCCTTAGCAATAGCTTGGCCTCCTTACATCTGGGCAGACGGTAGCCCGGGCCTAGCTGGCCCAGTGCCTCCTGCGCCTCTTGCCCCTGAAGCTTCTGCCTTCTCCCTCCACAGCAGGCCCCTGGATGCAGAGTATCCACCCCGCTCTTCTCTGCCTCAATCCACCCTAGCTCCCCAAACCTGCCGCGGTCTCTGCCACCAGAACCTCCCCTCACCCAGGGCTGTCCCCTCCCTTCGGCAGCCTCAGGTGTGAGGTTCTTGCAGGAGTCCCCGCAGGCTCTCCCCAGGGCATAAGTGCAGTCAGTCCCGAGACCCTTGGCGCTCAGGTGGCACCCTACTTGGAGGAGGGGGCCATAGCCCACCCCTGCCAGCCATGCCCAGTCCAATGCCAGAGGCTGCACTGCTACCCACCTGCCTGACAACCCTTCGGATCCTGCTAGGCTTCCCTTAAAGCCCACCCCCAAAAGCCTTCCACTTTCTCACCCCCTGTAACCCCAGCCCCTCCCCGGCGCCCTTGGCCTGTGGCTGAAGCCTTGGGGACAGGGCCTGCCATCCTCACCCCTGACACGAGCAGGCAGATCATTGAGAGGCAGCTGCACAGCCCGGCAGCCCCTTCCCATCAGGCCTCAGTTTCCTCATCTGTGAGAGGACTTTGAGTGCATCTGCTGAGGGTCGTTGGGTCTATGTCAGGGTGAGGAGGTGGGAAGAGAAACCCGGCCATCTCTCCCTCGACACAGGCACACCCGCAGTCAAGAGTCCTGGAGCTGGCCAGGTGGGAGTTGTGGGGACTGGGGCATCTCCCCACGTGCTCATGTGGCATCCCCTCTTTGACAGGCTCTGCAGCAAGTGCCGGGGGTGGGTGCCCCGAGGCTTGAGACCCAGGAGGCTCACCCTGTGGAGGCAGGCGTCCCTGGAGCCCCTGCCATCCTGTCCGGGACAGCAGTGAGGATGGTGACAGGCGATGAGGGGGGCCTGCGGTCTTGGTGGCAGCAGACTCCAGTGCTGTGGTACCCCGAGTGGCCTCCTGCAGAAGCAGGTGGACGAGAGGCCCTCTCCACCCTGGATAGTGACTGGCTGTGCAGCCCTGGGGGCAGAAGGTGTCCTGGACACCTGGGCTCGACACAAGCTCCTGGGCTAGCTTGAGGACCTGCGGGTATCTGTACACACTCGAGGGCCCCACACCCTGCAGCCTCCCTTCCGCCTGGCTGCTGCTGTTGGACTGCTTGGCCACAGGCCAGGGGCACCTACCCTTGACCATGGGCCTGCATGCCCTGCCCGCTGGCCCCCTCCCTGTGTTCCCGGGATACTCGTGTCCTTGGTCAGGTGAGGTACGGGCCTGAGACGGTGTTGGGCCTGCCGGTCTCTTCCTGCGCCCTCCCACCTGGGTCTGGGTTTGCTTATTCCAAGGACAGGTCCCCAGGCTCAGTGTCCCCATGCCCTTACCTCTGAGTCTGTTTCCCTCCACTGCCTCCACCTGCAAGCCCTTCCCACAGGGGCTGGGCTGCTCCCTCCCGGGACCCCTGAGCCCCAGCCAGGGAGTCAGGCAGGGGGCTTCCAGGCCTCACCCCACCCCTGTTCTAGAGTGTCCTTGGCAGGGCAGTGCGGGCAGCAGTCTGCGTGGGCGCTCCTGCTTCAGGGACGCGGGGATGGGACGGGGCTGGGGCCAGGCAGCACAGGGAGTATTTTTGTAACGGCTATTGCTGGAGGGAATGGACAGGGGGTGATTCTAAGTTATTGTTGCCAAAGAGATGTAAAGTTTATTGTTGCTTTGGGGGCGTGGGAGGGACACCTTTTTGGTTTGTGTTTTTGTTTTTTATTAGTTTGAGGCTTAGGACGCTGGTGCAATGATTTTCTTGTTCCTTCTTTGTTTTTTAAGAGAAACCAAGCTAAGAAAAATCGGCCTCGGTGCTCGGAGTGTTTTCTTTTGGGGTCTGCAGATAAGCCCCGGGGCAGTGTATGTCTGGTGGGACTCAGCTGCCAGCCCTGCCTGGGCCCCTCCTCCTGCCCTGGTGACCTGGCAGTGCTGTGCCCAGCTCAGGAGACCCCTGAAACCCCCTTCCTGGCCCTGCCTCAGACCTCCCCAGGGCAGTTCCTCTGCCCAGTGGGGGGTGGAGTTGGGCCTCCCCTGTTGGGGGGGGGCTGTGTCTAGCCTTCGGCAGGGGCAGGTGGTTGGGTTGGAGGGTCTGTGAGGAATGGGCTCTACTTACGACTTGTCCCCAGACAAGGACGGCAGTCAGCAATGCAGGTCACAGAGCATGGGTCTGGGGATAAAGTTAAAGACTTCTATTTTAGCAGAGGCCTGGCCTTTATAGGAAGCAGCTGCGGGGAAGGGGGAGGCCTGCCCAGGAAGCCTGGGGCAGAGTCCAGGAGCAGGACCCGCACCTCCCAGCCAGTGGGCACACAGCTGTGACCCAGGCCTCACCTGCCAACCCTGTCCAGGCTGGGAGGAGTGGCACAGTTCTGGATGAGGTGCGGCATGTGCCGGGAGGAGGCCCCTTGGGGGGAGGCCATGACTGCAGAGAGGCAGGTGGGGTGGGAGCCCACCAGAGCCCACCCAGGGTCTGGCCCTGGGCCCACAGCCAGGCACAGCAGGCCAGGTCCGCAGAGAAGCTAAGCGTTGTGTTAAGCTGCACTTCAGAACAAGGGCTCAGGCACCCGAACCCTACGCCCCCAGCCCGCCCCTCAGGACCACAGATCACACTGGACACAGCTGGGGTAGCCCATTTATTTACCAGACACGGAGCTAAAAGCAGCGTGGGAGCGGGCTCCCTTCCAGCTACAAGCTGGCGGAGTGTCCTCCCTGTGCAGGAGCACCCAGGGCTCCACGGTCTGGGACCAGAGGTGCCTGTCCTCAGAGAACCAGCCCAGGGCCACGGCAGGCGGCAGGTCCGACAGGCCCTGGGCTCTCAGAGGACCCCTGGCTTGGCCCACCCGGGGCCGCTGGGATCCAGCCCAGGCCAGACGGAAGGGGGTGAAGCCAGGAGGCTGGGGGGTGGTGAGTGCTCTGAACAGGAAGGAGCCGTTGGGAAAAGGATCCATCACGTGGGTGGGGCTGGAGGGTGCAGGTCCAGCGGTCAGCTGAGGAGAGGGGCAGACCTGTCGTTGGTCACTGTCGGCTTTAGCTGGACGTTGGCGAAGGGATTCCTGAGGAGAGAAGAGCAGTTTCAGCTTGGGACAGGTGCTGTGGGCAAGTTCCCCCACCGGGCTGCTCCTGGGGCCCCGGGGTGGGGGAGACTCCTACAGCCCAGCCTTAGAACTTAGCGTGGCAGAGAAGGGGGGAGCAGGGGCCAGGGCCAGGCACCATCTGCAAGACCCACTAACCCCCGTGCGGCTACCCTCTGCTCACCCCACATGCTCCAGGCAGGGCAGGGCAGCTGCACTGGGAGCTGGCAGCCCCCCGGGGCCGTGTGGAGGGCCCAGCTGCGTCCCTCCCAGCCCTGGAGGGTGCACATTAGTGTGGCAAGCTGGCCTGTCCACACACAGGAGCCAGCCCAGGCATGCAGGGTGCCCCGCCAGAGACAGGCCGCAGACAGGCAGACACGACAGACAGGAGGCGCACGCGTATTGGCACCTACAGGCTGGTAGACAGTGGGGCCCCTGCAGAGGGGCTGACCGCCTCCTCAGCCGGATGGAGGTGTCCTCTGCTGAGGGCTCCGCCACCTTCCCCCAGGGGAGCCAAGCCCTCCCTGGGGCTCCCTGGGCCACAGCTGATGCACAAACAGGACTCAAGAGACAAGAAGGGGCAATGAAACGAGATGAGCACAGATGGGACAGGGCGGCCTGGCCTCGTGGGAGCCGCTTCTCTCTGCCTCGTCAGGCTCGGAGGGGGGGCCCTGCCAGGCAGGGACAGCACAGGGAGGTCAGGCAACTCCACAGGGACAGCACAGATGGCGCGTGGACACGGGACTCGCAGGCACAGGACCGCACTCCCGGGAGGCGGCTCGGCTCTGCAGCCGTTACCTGCGGCGGTCACCTCTGGTCAGCTGGGTCCTCAGGGGCCTGGGCGAGCCCACGGCAGGCCCGCAGCGGGCACTCCATCCAGCGTACCCAGGACGACGCACACAGGGTGGGGAATCTCCCTATTGTTTCCCGAGGACTTTGCTTTCTAGAAATCTGAAACACTTTGTGAAGTTTTAAAGGATGAAACACGGAAAGACTGACAGTCCTTGACAGCTTGTAGGGCCGCCCAGATGGCGCCTGTCACCCTGCAGCTCCACGCTGACCACCTTTGGCCTACAGCAGCGAGGATTAAAGGCCACTGCTGACTCTGCCTGCAGCCTCAGGGTCTGCTCAGTGCGGGGCGTCTCTTCAGCTCTGATCTGTGCAGGTGAACGTCACCTTCTCACCTGCCGGCCAGGTAGGGGTGGCCTGAGAAGCGTGGTGAGGATCCTGCTGTCCTCAGTGAGGGCCACCAGTCGCAGGCCCCAGGGGACAGGCCTGCCCATGACCATCCCAGCTCCTGCCAGGGCTCTCGGGGCTGCCGGGCTTGGGAGACTTTAGGTGGGGACAAAGAGCGGCGGCCAAGTAGTCTGCGGCACACGCCTTACTCCTGCCCGACTCGACCCGCGCCTGAACTCACGCGGAAAGACGCGCAGCACAGCCAGGACGGGCGGCAAGCTCAGACCCAGAGCGTCCCCACACGAGGGGGTCTCCGTTCTCTAAACCACGTTTCTTTTGTACTCCCGCCAAAATAGAACTCATGGAGCATACAAAGCCGTCTATACTGTGGTTCTGAGGAAATGCTGGGGACATCAAGTCACAGCCTGATACAGGAAGTGGCGGGGCTGCCCAGGCCACAGAGAGCCGGGTAGGTGGACACCACCTCCTGGAAGTGTTTGAGAGGAGGCAGGCGCCTGAGCAACCCCGGGGAGCTCGCCGGTGTGACCCCTTGGGGGCTGGGGTCTAGCCTAACACTATGGTGGCGGAACGTCCCGATTCAGAGCCCGAGGTCACTGCAGTCTCCTTCTGTGTGTGCCGGCATGCAGATTGCATGGACATCTGTCCCTGAGGGAGGACAGGGACATGCTGAATGCACATTGGGCAGGCTAGCGATAACAAACCTCCAAGGGACAGAACCAGCTCGTGGACTGCCTACCAAAGTCACCAAGAGGGGTCCCAGAGCAGAAGGACCTCGAGACAGCATGCTCCGAGTCAGGATGGTCAGGGGGCCAGGCACAGGGCCTGGGGACACCGGTACGGCTGGTGGCTTTTATACATGCAGCTGTGGATTCTCCAGCATGGGGCAGCGCTGCAGGCTGGTCGTGGCTGAGAGGTTGGCGGTGGCTGGTCAGGGGAGTCTCACTCTCTTGGAGTCAGGGGCTGGGTCTCCCTCCCCGGTCCCATGGGCAGCTGTCCGTGAGAGCCACTGTGACCAGAACCCTTGAAGAGTCTGGCTCCCTGAGACTTCGCAGCTCTTGTCCCCAGCCTCACAGAACTCGAGAGTACTGTGGACTTCAGGGAATCTGGATTTGGGTTTTTCGGTGCTGGGGATCAAACCCAGCGGCATTCTACCTCTGAGCACCCCCAGACCTATTTCATTTTTTATTTGGAAACAAGGTCTTGCTAAGTTGCTGAGGCTGGTTTCTAACCTGCGATCCTTCTGTCTCAGCCTCCTGTGTACTAGGATTAAAGGTGTGTGTCACCATACCCCGCTCACCACCAGCCCTTTAAAAAAATTCTTTTATTTTGAAACAGAGTCTCACTAAGTTGCTGAGACTGGCCTTAAACCTGCAATCCTCCTGTCTTAGCCTCCCAAGTACTGGGATTACAGGTATGTGTCACTGTGCCTGGTTTTGGGGAATCATTTTCTGAATCAACCACTCGAATTAGAAGCAGGGTGATTCTGAAAGCAGACCAAACTGTCACAAAGTGCGCCAAGCAGAGGACCGAGCCCACAGCAACCACACAAAGTCCTGTTTCCTCTACCAAAGTGGCTTTCCACGTCCTGGGAGCAGCAGCCCTCCTGGAGTCAAAGGTAGGCTCGGGCCTCTGCTGACCAGGAGTGGGTGCGGCAGCCTGGCCCTCGCCCCCTCCATTCTCATTTAGAACCCCCTCCTGGAGTCCTAAGCTTGGGGTGAAACTGGGCAGGGGGACACCCATCTACGGTTGCAGGTTGACCTTCACCCAGGTGAGCTGAAAGGCCAGGCCGACTGGGAAACAAGCCCTCGGTGCCATGGTGCAGGGCCCGGTCGCATGCACACTGGCGTCACCGGTGCCCAGCACACCCCTGGGACTCTGCTCAGTCCGTGCCAGGGATGTGGTCCCAGGCAGAGGCTGCGCCAGCCTCCCTGGGTCTTTAGCCCTCCCCGTTCCTCTGTAGGCGAGGACAGCGTGGCCCCCAGCAGGCTCAGAGGAACCTCAGAGGCAGCGAGCGGGGTCTCTGAGACGACGTGGGCTTCCCAGAGAACGTCTCTGGGGGAGGGAGACGGAGGCAAGGAAAGATGGCACGCTAAGGTCAACCAATGCATTTCCATCTTGCCTCCAAATTTCAGGAGCATTTTCCCACAGAAGTTTCCAGAATTCATGCAGTACCTCCCCAGCAGAAAGGCCATCACAGAGGAGCAGCGAGGGTCCAAGAGCTGCCTGAGTGATCTGTGACCACTAGTGAGAGAGTGATCCCTGTCCTCCGTAAGGGATGCAGGCCCTGGCTTCATGTGCCACCCTCCTCGTGGTGGGGGTGAGAGGGCAGTGCGAAGTCCCCTTCATTGGGGTAGATGGATACACAACACTGCCACCTGGCCCGGCATGGGGCTGAGGCGTGGGCCCCTCCCTGTCCCCAGCAGTCTGCCTGGACTAACTCCAGCACCTAGGGAAAGGGACTGTCACCGGAGCAGGGGTCGAAGGCAGGTTGGCGAGGGCCGTGTGTGTGCCAGCAGAGGGTTACTCTGGGCAGCCTGGTCTTCGTCTGGGACCAGGTGGGGAGGCAGGGTCAGAAGGCAGTGTGGGCAGCAGGGTCCTGGATCCTCCTGTCCCCAGGTCCCTGACCCTGGGTCCAGCCTGCCCAGCTGTGACTCTCATCAGGCCAGGCTCAACCCCCACCGTGCACTCGCCCAGAGTCCCCATGCCAGTGCTGTGTGGTCAGGGAGAGGCTCGGCCTCGGCTGCTTGCCAGGGCCACCCATTGATTGTGGCAGAAGCACCCAGCAGGGGAGAGGACAGGCGAGGGCCAGGCCAGCCCCGCGGCAGCGAAGGCAGCGACGGGGCAGACAGAGCCAGACCCATAAGGCTCCAGGTGGAAGGAAGGAGACCATGAGCCCGAGGAGGGAAGCAGTGGAAAGAAGACCCGGAGCCCAGAGCGAGGCAGCGAGGCAGACCCCCGGGCCCCTGCCCGCCCTGGCTCAGGCCCGGGGCTCCGCCCAGAGCCACTTCGGATGCAGACAGACGGGCACGAGAAGACCAGGACAACTTACTAACTCTAGACAGGGGCGGCTCAAAATCTGGCCACTTCCACATCGGCACTGCAAGGAAACACAAGGCTCAGTTGGTGGAGCTTACGGGGCCGGAAGCGGGGTCTGAGGATTCTGCAGGGAAGCCGAGGCTAGACAGAGGACGGGACACTCAGGGCCAGTGCCGGGGGCCAAGACACCAGCCACCCCCGCTCTGCAGAGCTGAGCTCTTGGAGGTGGCCTGCCTTGCTCTGCAGACCTGGAGTGAGCGCGTGAGGACTCCCAGGGCCATGCCAGCACAGGCAGGGCGTCCTGCTCCCTCAGAGCCTGCATCAAGTCCCATAAAGCCCTTCACTCTCACCTGGGGTAGTGGGCCACCCCAGGCGCCATCGGCAAGCCCAGTGAAGGGCAGCAGCAGCAACCCAACGGGGCTGGCACTGTCTATAAACCTAGGTCATTCGGCAAAGAGCCCCACAGGTGTTCTGCAAACAACCCTGAGGTGCTCTGCAGAGCTGACACTGAAGATGGCTGCAGACTGGGGAGCACGGGGGCGTGGCCTGGCCCACAGAGCCCCGACACATGCCGGGGAACTGGAAGGAGGCTCCAAACCCAACTCGATGCAATAAATAAAACTTTTATTCAAACAATTAACTGCAGTACAGGGCACAATTCAGATTAGAAAAAAAAAGGAAAGGAAAAAGGAAAAAAATATTTTCAGCACTTTACATCTTCATACAAGTTTTGCTGTTTTGTGTCTACATTCATCCATTGCGCATGGAATCCCCTGGATTTGAAATCTTTTAGCAAAGTTAGAACAACACAGAAGGTTCTTACGCAGGCCCAGGCTCTGGCTGTGTTTTTCTTAAGTATAAAATGGGGTCTGTGTGCGCCCGGAGCTGCTGCTCGCAGACACCACCAGCCGCGTCCTAGTCCTTGGCAGGTGTGCGGGAGGGTTTTGCTAAACCACATCAGACAGGCGCGTCCGCGGCTCCACAAAGGGCTCCCACCGGCCGCAGGGCTGAGCCTTGGCTCAGCTGCCCAGAATTCAGTGTGTGAAGAGACAAAACCAGTAGCCACTGAGTCCAGTGTGCTTGCTTCTAAAGTCACCAAGACACACAAAAAGACGAGAGCGTTTAGGAGGAACCGGGGCGGGGACTGCCTGCTCCCCATGGCGGGAGGCGTGGGGCGCCTGCCCAGAGCCCTCCCGGGCCGGCCTAGTCAGGCCGGCCATGCACACCCTGCCCTGCAGTCCGGGGGCCACAGGTGGCCGTGACTCCCTCACGAGGCTGGTTAAAGAAGTGATTTCCAACAAACGTGGGGTGGGGAGTGGTCTCTGGAGGTCTTTGGAATGTCCATGTGTGGCCGGGCAGCACCTGCTCCCGACCCTGCTCCCGCCAGTGTGCTGCGTGAGGTAACACCGCTGCCACCGAGACGCTGCGCTCTGCTCTATGTACACCTGGCCAGCAGCGTCCACCGAGGAACGAGGCCCCTGCCCGGGCCGGGGACTGCGGCCTCCCTCACAGGAGTGGCCAGCTTCCTCAGGAGGCCCCCCGAGCCCAGCACAAGCGCCCTTTCTCGGTGTGGCCCTTGGGAGGGACCTGGGGCGGGCTGGGTTGGGGTTCCCAGCCCGAGCCTCGTGGCACCCTGAGCCCCCTCCCTGTCCTAGAAGACACCAGTGCGCCGGGGTCAGATGCAGAATAACAGTACGTACACCGGAGTCCATGCATATCTCTTTTTGTTTTTCAGGAAAAAAAAAAGTCCTTTTTCCTGTTTTTTGTCTTTTTTTTTTAAAGATTTTTTCTTTTTCTTCAAACTAGACCTGGCTCGCGGTGAGCCTTAGAAAAGGGGTGTGCGTCGCGAACACCGCGGGGCCAGGGCAGCGGGTGAGGATGCTGCCTTGCCGCCGGCCGCCCCGCCTGGCAGGTTCTGCTTGAGGCTGGGGACACGCGGGTGGGGGCGTGAGCGCAGGGGGCGCGGGGAGCAGCACCATGGACCCTGGGGGATCCCAGAGTCTGGGGTCACCAACCAAAAGGCAGGGGCAGGTGGGAGAGAAAACAACTCAAGAACAAACCAAGGAGAGCTGAGGAGGGAGCCGGTGGAGGGGAGCTCTTCAGAGCGGCTGCCCGAGATCAGCGTCCTCACACCGTGGACACGAGCGTGCCACTGCCGCTGCGGAACAAACACAGGACAGCTGCCCAGACGCGCGCCACGGCCGGCCGAGGCCCCGGGCCCGCGCTGCCCGCAGCAGCCTTTCCAGCAGCTCTGGCAGGCCGGCAGTCCTGCCGCCGCCTTGGGGAGGGGCCACCGAGGAACCAGGACAGGGCTGGGCCTCGCAGGGACAGAGGAGGCTGCTGCCCGCCTGGTTCTGGGAGACCAGGCTCCTCCCACCTGGCCCTTGCCTGCTGGGGGTGCTGTGGCAGGCCTGGATGCCAGGAAAGAGGAGCACTGCTCAGAAAGTGGACGCCCCAGAGCAGGAGGGCTCCAACCCCGGAGGAGGGCTCAGGGCCAGGCTGGGCTCCCAGAGAAGAAAATCCAGCTTCCGGGTGGGGTGGGATCCAGTCCCAACAGAGCCGCCAGTGTGCCCACCCGCAGTCTGGAGGACAAGCCTGCCTCTTACCTGCTCACGGACCGCGCGCCGTAGTCATCCAGACCCTGGGGAACAAAAACAGAAGAGTCAGGCAGGGGCCCCAGGGGCAGAGGTGAAGACCCCCACCCAACCCGGGCCTGGCACCGTCCTCAGGGACGAACGACTCTGCCCTGGGCTTCAGATGGGGCTCCCCAGGAAGGCTCCTCCTTCACCTGTCTCCACCCCACCTCTGGCCGCAGTGGTTGGGGGGGCCACTCCAGAGCCCTGGGTTCCTCACGGTGATGTAGTGACCTCCCGAATTAACCAGGTCACCTCTCTGTCTGGCCAGTGGCTGACCGGGCTGTGTGAGCTCTTGGCACACACATGACAGGTCATTTCATGAGCCCCCCTCTGCACACGCCTCCCACCGTGGGGCTTCCTGGAGAGCAGAGGCCCACAAACAGCACCTGCCACTCCCGTGGGAGGTACCAGGAAGGGAGGCTAGGGCTCCCTGGCAATCTCGGCAGGTAGAGGGGCCTCCCCAAGAAGCCAGGACCCTGAGCTGATGACGTGCCACAGGCTAGCCCTGGCGATGGCACAGGAGGGGAGGCGCGTGGCTGGAGTGGAGAGGGCAGCACGGGCTGGGCTGCCCTGGCTGTTCATCCCTCTGCGTGCCCAGACCCCAGGCTCAGGCTGTGGCTTCCTGGAAACATCCTGGCACCCAGAAGGCACCACCGCCCAGGCAGGGATGTCCTGGGTAAGGGGCTGGCTGTGGGCGGTTGTCGCATCTCCACCGGCCTGGGCTGGCCCAACCCTGGGACACGGAGGGGTAGGGGTGGGGGTTCACCCTCCTCGATTCTTCCAGCCTTGAACTAAGGAAGACCACAGGAACAAGAGGGGTGCCTCCCTGCCCAGAGGCTGGCCTGTGCCCTCAAGGCCCACGCCCCCATCCAGGTGGAATCAGCCTCCTGTAGCCATCGTACACTCCAAGCCCCAGCCCTGCCTTCTCTGGAAGGTTCTAGCCCAGCCTAGTCACTGCAATCTGACCCTCCTCACCACCCCAGTCTCCCAAATCATGTGTTCACACTGCCCAAGCTGCAGGCTCCTCGAAGACAGCCTCTCCACAGCCCTCCCATGCAGCTGCCATCTAAGCCCCCCACAGGGGCAGGGCAGGCATGGCCCTGAGGTGAGTACAGCTGCGGGTCACTGTCAAAGGCAGGCCTGCAGGACACACTGTCAGGACACACTGCTGGTCCCCCAAGACTCAGATGGCGGCTTCTCTTTCTCTATCCCCTGTCAGCACCCTGCTTGAGAACTGGAGCCAGAGGAAAAAGCTGACACCCTGCTTCTGACCTTGAGGCCTCAGCTGACAAACGTCCTTTAAGCTGGACTATCTGGCTGAAGAGCCTCAAGATGACAGGGACTTCCACCCCACCCAGGGCTCCCTGGACGGAGCTGGGCGAGCCTGCAAGCTTCGTTCCACACCCAAAGCCCCGCCAGCCTAGATGTCACGACTACCACCCACACAAGGGACTGTTGGGGACACGTCCAGGGTCCAGGCCACAATTGGCCCCCAGTACTGGGTGGCCTGAATCCCCAGGGTCCCACTGACTAGATTAGATGGTTCTGGCTACATCCCAGGGGCCTGGGCTCTCAGGGAAGGGGCTCCTGGGAACCAGTTCCTCCCTGACCCCCAGGCTCCTCCGGAGCAGCGCTGGAGACCCAGGCCAGCCTCGAGGCCAGCCATGCCCCAGCCCAGATGCCACAGCCAGGCCAGGGGAGGGCAGCAAGCTGATGAAGGCCAGCAGAGGGGCACACCAGTCACCCCCAGGGTGTGTGGCCACAAGTCCCAACCACGGAGACTTCACCAGACCTGTCCCTCAGTGGGGGCTCTGTGGGGATGCAGGTCGCCCCAGCTCACCTGGGAGAAGGCGGGCACAGCCACACTGTAGGGCCTCTGCTTGAAGGTGCCAGCGGTCTGGGAGGGGAAGGCCCGGGAGGACGTGCCGTAGTCGGGGGGCGGGAGGGCCAGGTCGTCCTTGTCCAGGAGGTTGCCGGTGCTGCTGCTCTTGCCCTGCTGCAGGCTGCGGGGGCACGGGGCTCAGAGGGGGCACATCAGCCCAGGCCCCACAGCACCCCCGTGAAGCCCTAAACACAGCCGTGGTTCTCGAGTGGCCCGCCCTTGCCAGACCCCAGCAAGCTGCTCTCAAAGCGAGGCCACGCTGAGTCCCTGGACTCCCTGCCTCCTTAGGGCTGGCTGCACCAGAACTGGACGCAAAGATGTACCAGAAGGAGGATGTTACAGAGCCTGCTGGTCCCACAGCGACCCCACAACCCTCCCAGCAGCTGCTCATCCCCACCAGGTTTAGCTGAGACTTTCCAAGGGCCAGGAGAAAATGAGGACCCATGAGAGGGCTGGGGTCCCCCACATCCTGCCCCAGAAGACAGCAGCAAGAGTGTGGCCCCACTAGGACAGGCCAGTCAACAGCTGCCCCACAGAGCCCCCGCCACTATTCCCAGAACCCCCAGGGCTCTTGGCCCCTGACTTCACAGAATAGGTCCTAACGCCATGCACCCCCACACCTATCCCACCCCACTGGCCTCAAACATACAGCTGGGGGAGGGGTACGGAGGCGGAGGAGGAGCCCGAAGCCCAACCAAGCTCTCTACATGAAGGGCTTGGGCAAGGTCCTCCTCCTCAGCCTGGCCCCTCGAGGGCTGGAGACCTGGGCCGACATACTCACCTCATATGCAACCTGTCACTGCCGTCGCTGTCCAGGACCCGGGTGTAGGAGAAGGGAAACCAGCCCCGCCTGGAAGAGAAGCCCAGGTAAGAGGGCTCATGCTCCACAGCCCCAGACAGATAATCAAGCGGCATCCTGGCCCCTGCCAATCGCCATCAGACCCAAGTCCCACCAGTGTCCCAGCCTGGCTGCACCCTGCCTGTGGAGGGACAGGTGCTACACTCGGGGAGACCAGAGGCCCTGGCCAGTGCTGGACATACTCAGCCCCGAGGGCAGGTGGCTCCGTGCCCCCTGCCCGATGCAGCTGTGGGTCCACCCACCTCCATCACAAGGCTGGGCGGGGCCTCCCAGGGCCCCAGGCAGAGCCACGCTCCCCGTGCCGCACGCCCCTCGCCACATGGGGCCTCGGCTCCAAACCCAGAGGAGCCACGAAAGAGAGGTAGCTGGATGCTACTCAGGGCCAGAGCAAAGATGAGTTGGACCTCCCTCCTGGTTATTATGCACACCCCACCCAACAGTGTCTCTCCGCTAGCCAAGACACAGGACAAAAATGGCAGCCCGACAGGCAGCCTCTGGGTGGAGCCAGAGTGGAGTGTTGACACAGCCTCCTGCAATAGGGATTCAGTTAAGCAGTGCGCTGTGGTTCCTGTGACTTGAGGATGTCACAGGGCTGGTCAGGCGCACGGAGAGTCACGGGTGCACAAAGGCTGCAGGTCTTAGGCTGGCTGAGTCCTGCCCCGCCACTGCCAGCCTGGGAAACTGCACCCCCCACAGGGAAATGGCCAGGGGTGCCACGGCCTGTACACACGCAGGACACCACACCCTGCACCAAAGCGAGTGACACGGGAAGATGACAGCGATGAGGTGACAGTCATGAAGACTGCTGTGAAGATGGCTGCTGTGTGTGGGAAAGCCTCGGGGGTCACGCCGGTCCTTGGAGGACAACCCAAGCCCTGGATCATTAGTGCAGGCAACAAGCCCAGCATGCCGGTGTCTAAGCACCGCCGTCCCCCGTGGGCTTGCCGAAGGGGCCAGGCTGCCTCCACCTCGCTCTGCCCCAATGGACACTCACATCTTGGTCTTCTCGCTCTCGCCGTAGTGCCAGCCGTCACGGGCCTCGGGTACCAGGAGGGTGATGAGGTCGCCCTCCTTGAAGCTCAGCAGGGTGCTGTTGTCACCAGCCGCGTGGGAGAATATGGCCTTCACCCGCATGCGGCCGTTGCGCTCCAGACCGGCCGCCATGGAGCTGGAGCGCGGCAGAGTCTTGTTCTCAGCTGCCGGGACAACGGGGCAGGTGTGAGGGGACTATCCAGGGCAGAGGCCAGGGAGCTTGGATGCCAGTGGTGACAACACTTGCAGACTGGACACGACAGGATGAGATCTGCCCCACGGTTAACAGAAGCCCTACTAAGCCCACCTGTCTGCCCCTAAGTCACTGACAGAGCAAGTCCACAGATGCTCCTGGCCCCACAGGTACTACATGCACATAATCACATGCATAGCACACCTGTGCATGCAAACACGTGCATGTACGTGCAAACGTGCACATGTATACTCACAAGCACATCGCCCCAGGCATGTGAGCATGCGCGTGCGCGCGCGCGCGCACACACACACACACACACACACACACACACACACACAAACTCGTGAGCCTCAGGGTCTCCAGGCCTCCCCTAGCCGGGCTCCCACAGGCCCTTACTGGTGGCGTAGCTGTTCTTCGGGGTCACGCTCTTGCGCACGGGGAGTGTGTTGGAGTAAGAATCGCTCAGCTTGCTCTGCGACTGCGGGGGAGACAGGGGCTTGGCCTGGGCAGCCTTGCGGTCAGCCCAAGGGCTGTAGTCCTCACTGTCTGGGCCTGCGACGCCATTCATGATGGGTGCATTCTCCTGGGCAGACATCCGCTGGAGAGGAGGCAGGGGCAGGGCGTCGCTTGGGGGCCAACTGGGGAGAGCCTTACGTCCTCAATGGGGGCCCTGGGCTCAGCACCCTGGGAGAATGCTGCCACAAGGTACCACCCCCAAGCAAAGAGGGTGCCCCATCCATAAGCTTCCAGGGGCCCAGGACTCACCCCCACAAATGGTGCCAGTTCTGGGGGCACCGGCAGGGGCTTGGCCCCAGGAATGGGGTCCGAGATGACCAGGTTGGACTTGGAGGCTGACAGGGCGCTGGGGAGGATGGAGCCGTTGCTGCTGGCCATCTGCTGCATCAGCTGGACGGCACGGTCTGGGATCTTGTTGGGGTCGGCACAGGCCTGCTGCCACAGCGGCAGCTTCTGGGCCAGCAGCTCCTTGCCCTGACAGGGAAGAAGGAAGACGCGGCGTGATCAGGGGTGTTGCAGGTTCCTTACAGAGGGCACAGCCCAGACGCCTCCCTCGGCACCCTTGCCTGGCACCGAAGGGTGCCTGTACAACCCTGACCCTGATCCACAAAAGGGGCTACCTAGAAGAGGGTAGGCACCTCGCCTCATACCACGCAGTTGGGCACGCCGGGGGTGACATGAACTGAGGCCCAACCCTGGCGGGGCCTCCCCAGGGGCTCAGAACAAGGAGGAATGGGTGGGGCCTCACACAGTCAGCGATAGGACAGGCAGCTCTTTTGAGAACAAACTGAGAGCCGTCTGGCAGGTGGGAGGGCGTCCACCTCGGGAAGGGATGGAGCCCAGCTGCGGTCAGGCCCGGGTGTGGGGGATGCAGGAAGGTGGCCCCATCAGGAGACACAGGGCTCACCACTCCTGTCTACCTCCAAGGCAGAACCTGGCTCTGCCTCTGAGGGTGGAGGATGAAGAATGAGTACGCCACAGGTGTGCAGCTGAGGCGTGATTTAGGGGTCCTGTGGGTGCTGTAGGGAATTCCAAGAGCCTGGGGCAGCGCCGCAAAGGAAAACTTGCCCCCCCCACCCCACCACACATGGCCGCACTCAAAGGCCAGGAGCAGGCTCTCCTGTGCTCAGTCCCAGCGGACCGCACCGCGGGTTGGCTCTCCCTCCCGATCCTCCTGTCCCCACTAGAGGGCGCAGGCGCCTGCCGCTGGCCTCGGAGCTGAGAAGGGCCGCAGCGGTGCCTGCAGTGGGAGGCTGTGTGTAGGAGCCCGCTCTGCTCCAGCGCTGGTGCCGGGCCAGCATGCGAGGGGTGTGGCACACAGGCACCATCCTGTCCTTGCTCTGCACCTGCCTACAGCTAGAGCAGGCCTGGGCAAGCCAGAGAAGAAACCTCTGGGGAGGGAAGGGCACTGGTCTCCTTGGTGCCCCAGGCTATGGGGACCAGGGCCACTTTGTGTGTGAGCACATGTGTGATCCATAGGTCTCTCCTTCACTTAAAGAGGACACAGCCAGGGCTTCCCTGGTGGGCTCAGCTGCCTAAACTCTTCTGGAATGTTCCAAGGGACACAATCTGATCCCACCTCAGCTCCTGGCCCTGTGCTGTGAGTAAACATGTTCACTCACCCTGCCAGTTTCTAGCAAGGAGTCTGTCTTCTCTCTGGGCCTTATCTGACCCTGGGGGCTGCAATCAGCTCTCTACACCCTACTGGGCCTCTGACCTCTGACCCTAGGCCATCCAGGGAGGGAGCCCAGGCGGCCCCTCCCTGAGGAATTCCTAACTTTGAGGAGCTCCTGGCCACCTTTGTTCAACAAGGCTGGGTCAGGTCCCAGGAGCGCAGCCTCCCAGGGCACAGAAGGCAGACCTAACAGCAAGCCGGGGGTGCAGGACCTGTGATGGGGTGGGCCTCAAGCAGCGTGAAAGAGCACGGGCCCTGGGAGCGCAGGAAGGCCTCTAGGGATCACGAAGGAGAGGAGGACAGCAGAGTAGCTGGGGGCACGACACGGAGGCCCCGCAGAGGGGAGGAGGCCCAGAGGAGTGCCGTGTGACCAGGTCTGTGTCCAGGAGGCCCCAAAAGCAGTGTGGGGAGGGGCGAGACCTGAGAGCCAGGGACTTTGGGTGCTGAGCAGGGCCCATGGCTCCCCAGAAAGCAAAGGAGTAGGGCCGGCTTAGGATGGGGTGAGGGCAGCCAATTCTACATGGGACCCCTAAGTCGTGGCAGCTGCTGGACATGGGCTGGGGAGGCTTAGGGGGCCAGTGACATGGCCCAGTCTTAGCCAGCTGGGGCATCTGGCCAGAGTTGGGGAGTGTTTCACATCGCCAAGTAAGCAAAGCCTGGACCCAGAGGCCACTCCCTGGAGTTCAGATGGAGGGGCACCACCAGGGGGCGGGCAGGAGATCCTGCCCCATCTAGGAACACATGACCACTCCCAGCTTGCCACCAGCCCAGGCCTCAGCAAGACATGGGCAGAAGAGCCAAAGATGATTGAGAAGGCCTGAAAACCCGCCCTCTGGACCCCCCGCAGCAGGCTGTCAGTACAGTGGCTCTGGAAACCCACTGGGCAATCTCTAATGCAGGTCTCCAAAATGCCCACGCCCAGGCCAAAAAAAACCTGTCCCCTCAAAAGTCCCTCAAAAATACTGTCCCCAAGAAAATCCGAAGTGCACAGGGATGTCCAGCCCAGCATTACTGCATCGTAGTGGGGCCCGGCCTCTCCCGACATGGTCCCAGGCCTGTCGCTGGGCGAGCAGACCCAGCCGTGCGCTCACCTTGGAGTGGTAGGCGGCGGAGTTCTTGGCCACGGCGCACTGCTTCTCCACCAGGAAGCAGAACCGCCTCCGCTCCTCGGTGAGCGCGGTCTTGTAGCCATCCGACACGTAGTTTTCCAGCTCACCCTGCTTGTTGCTGATGGCGTCGATGTACTGGGGGCGGGAAGGAGAGGGGTAAGCCGGTGAGAGGCGAGCACGTGGGGGGCAGCCACACGGATTTAAACGTCACATTCTTGCAAAGCAGAGGCTGGAAATAGAACGGTGTCTAGGGCCACTCAGGGGAGGCCCAATGACCACATCCCCAGTGGCCGCTCCTGGCATGCCTGCCCATGCTGAGCAGTGTGGTCGAGGGTCCTGCCTCCTGCAGGGGACACAAGCCGAGGGGGGTCAGGCTTGCTTCCCATGAAAGGAAAAGTATGGTTATACAGGTGGCAGGCCAGCCCTCCGTGTGGCCATGGCACGGAAATGGCAGGGTGGAGCTGTCCGGCATCCACGAGCCACTGGGCAGCTTCTCTGTCTTCTGGTGTCACCTGGTGTTCCCTCAGCAGGAGTTGCAGCCAGGAGAGCCTGACCCAGGGACCCAGGTGAGCCTGCTGTTAGCGAGAACCTGCCAAGGCTCGTCTCGGCCCTTTTCCACCTGCTCCCCCAGGGAGTGGGCAGTGGCGGCAGGTAGAGCAAGCACCTCATGCACGGTTCTGCCAAGAACCACATACCCAGAGTGTGTGAGACGTCAGACTAGAGGTCACTGAGGGGAAGCCTGGGAGGACATCTGCGAGGCACTGGGATCTGACAGGCAGGCCCCCTTCCTGGAGCCGTGCGGGAGGGTGGAATAGGAGACTCTGGGGTGGGGGCCTCACAGAGCGAGGACCCTGATCTTCCTCCTTGCTGTTACCAGAGTGCCCACCGGTGCCTCCTCTTGCGGGGGAGGGCACATGCCCCTCAGCCCTTGCTGGTGCTCTGGGCTCAGGAAAGATAGGGACCCAGGGACCCAGCAGGTGTCCCCCAGCCTGATCCAGAGATCCGACCCCTAACAGCCAAGGGGTCTGGCTCTGACCTCAGCAGCTGTCCTGACCCAGTTGTTCTGTGTCCCTGGTAGGCACCAATCCACCAAGGGTAGTGTCTTTCTTACCCTAGAGTAAGCCTCCAGACCCAGCTACCCATTCTGAACACACCGGGCTGGAGGAACCGTGAAAACCAGCACAAGTATAGAGGAATCAAGTCAGAGAGAGTCTCAGGGGGCTGCTGGGACTGGGGGAGGGGGAGCTGGTGTTTAATGGGGACAGAGTCTCACTTGGGGAGGATTCGGAATATGAGTAGAAGAGATGGTCGCACATCAACAAGAAAGTGCTTCATGCCCCTGAACTGTACACTTAAGAACGGCTGAAATGTGTATTTCACAACTTAAAAAAAAAAATCTAAAGCAGTATGAGCAAAGGCAGGCGGAAGGAATGGGCGAGAGGGAGCTGCTGCCTGGGCCCTGCCCCTGAAGACTGAGTGGCCTGGCCGGACACGTGGGGGGAGGTGATAGGTCGACTCCAGCCCTAGGGCTTTGCCTCTGTCTCTGCCATTGTCCTCATGGCCTGGCCAGCAGGTTATGCCTCTGAGACCTGGTGGTGGTGAGTGATACTCGGAACATCCGCACACAGCTAACCAACCCAGCACCTCCCGAGGTTCCTGCTCCAACAACCGGAAGCCACCATGACAGTTAACTGAGGCTCAACCTGGTCCCTACGTGGCAGAATGGCCGGTGCGCACCCAGGTCACCTGGCTGGGGGAGTGAACCCAGACAGGGATGAAATTTCCTTCACAAAATGTGGCACGCCTGTGGGTGGCCGTGGAGGTGGTCTACGTGGCCCCGAGGCAGTACCCAGCCCCTGCCCCGGTGCGTTTCCAGGGTCCCTGTCTCGCTTCACCTCCTGTGCCCACCAACTCATGCTGAATCCCCACGGAGCTTGGAGCAGAGTGTCCACAGGTCCCCAGGATCGCTGCCTGTCCTCCAGCAGGGGGCAGGCCCAGCCTGGGGTGCCTCCCCACCACTCACAGCCCTGCCTCACCGCTCTGACTCAGCGTGGGTGGGCAGCTGAGCTGGTGGGCGACAGGGAGCCAGGAGCAGGCTGTTCCCAGGTTCTTCCCCACGCAGGGCTCAGCTGGGGGCCGAGGAGGAGCCCAGTGGGTGTGAGCCCATCACTAGCATAGCCACCAGTGCGCCAACTCTCCCAGTGCGAGTGGGCCACCCTATCCCTAAGGGCCGGGCCTGCTGAGCCCTGTCACCCAACACAGACACCACGCTCCTGCTGTGCAAACCCCACCTTCTCATACCAAGCTCCTTTCCTCCTGTCTGGGAGGGCAACTTCAACAGACCTCAAAATAGCTGGCTTACTACGCCACCCCCAAATCCAGGCCACAGCCTCAAGGAACAAGCATGGTCCTCCCTAGGGGCTGCAGGGCCCAGCCACGGGGCTGCCTGTTGGGACTCAGGGTGGTAGGTGGGGGGCAAGAAGTTGGGACACGTAGCGAGAAGCCCGAGGGCGGCCCTGAGGACAAGGCGCTCCAGCAGCTCTGCTCCGTTTTGTGATGGTTGTGGAGGCTGCTACTGCCACCAACGCTGCTGCCACCGCCGCCACCGCCGCCGCCTCCTCCTCCTCCTCCTCCTCCTCCTCCTCCACCTCAGGAGCACTGAGTACTTTTCCTGTGTTACGCAATGCGCCTGCCAGGGCCTCCTGCGCCTGCTCCCAGAACCTCCCCTGCTCGACAAAGCTTTCTCCAGGAAGTGGGGGAGTGGCCATTCAGAGTCGCAGCATCCCAGGGCCTGGAGTCTGAGGACTCCTGGGAGCCGTGGAGGAGGACACCTGGCCGACTATACCCTGGCCTTGGTGCCAGTGCCGGGCTCCTGTCCCCAGCTTTAGAGTAGAAGGGTCTGGATGGGCAGAGGCATGCTCAGGGAGACATGTGGACCCCAAACACGGCTAGAACAACACACCCCCCTGCCCACCACCCAAAGCGATGCCCAGCCCAGGCCTGCAGCTGCCTTGAGGGCCCTACTCGCTCTGCCCCAGGCGGTCAGCTGTTGGGACTTTGTTAATGTGGCCTTCTAGCTTCAACTCCCCTGGTCCTGACTTCAGGCACAGGGGCACAGAGGGGCTTGGATGGTGGCCAGCAACACCAGAAGTGAGGCAGCTCCTGAGCTTACAGGGTTCTTGTGGGAGAGGGTGGGAAATCCCAATCTAACCTGTCCTTAGGCCAGGGCCTTGGGAGGGCCTCACCCTCCCAAGTGACTTCTCTAATGGTGGCCGGGTCTGGAGAACAATTGTGTCCAGGGCCCAGGGCCAGGGGGGCCTCAACAAGGGACTGATGGCCTGGCAAGGGGAGCCGGGGAGCTAGAGAAGGCTGGGGAGGGAGTACCAGCGCGATGGTTTCCACGAATGATCTGGCAAGTCATCTGCCAGTGGGCCTTTGGAGACAGAAAAGCACACCTGGAACGGTCACCCCAGGACAGCGGTGTAAACCAGGACGCAAGGTCCTCTGGGGCCCCTCGTCCTGAGAACGGCACCTTCTAAACCAAGGCCCCAGGCTGGAGCTGCCCACCGGCAGCAGTTTCTGGGTTTGTAGGCTGCCACGCTGCCTTCATTCGGAGGCCCTCTACTCCCCAGAGCGCAGTGCGCAGCGCAGGGCGCTGGCCTCATTAGCAGGGTCTGCCGGCCTCAGGTGTCGGCAGGGAGTGGTGTTTTATTTTTAAGAATTCCAGCAGGGAGGGGTGGTGCATGCTTGTAATCCCAGTACTTGGGAGGCTGAGACAGGAGCTGGGATCACAGGTTCGAGGACAGTCACAGCAAGACTTTCAGCAACCTAGCAAGACCCCGATTCAACATAAAAAACAAGCCAGGCGTGGTGGCGCACGCTTGTAATCCCAGGACTTGGGAGGCTGAGACAAGAGGATCACAGCCTCTTGTCTTCAAGACCAGCCTCAGCAAGCAGTGAAACTCTAATCAACCTAGCGAGACCGTTTTTTAAAAAAATCAATAAAATGGGGCTGGGGGTGTAGCTCAGAGGTAGAATGCCTCTGGGTTCAATCCCCAGTACCACAAAAATAGATAGATGATAGATAGATAGATAGATAGATAGATGATAGATAGATAGATAGATAGATAGATAGATAGATAGATAGATAAAAGGGCTGGAGTTATAGCTCAGAGGTAGCTCTTGAGTTCAATCCCCAGTACCACAAACAACAAAAATTTCCACTTATTCAATATGAGCCCCCGGCTGGGAGCCTCCCAAGCCACACCAGGAGCCTGAGGGGGGAGGAGGACTGGGTGTCTGAGCACACTCTGGTAGGGGCTGTAGGAGCTCCCAGGGTCTCCCCATGGATCCCAACTCCTGGGGGACAGGGATGAGAGATGGTCCCTGAGCTACACACCGATGGCCACACCAGACGGGCTGTGAGGACCCAGGAGAGCTGCCTGCTTCGGCCTGAGCAGTCCAAGCTGCTCTAAGCCCCAACACCCGCACTTGGGTGGCAGTACCAGAGCCAAGCTGGCCGGTGACACGCGGCTGCCGCTTCTGTCTAGGAATGACAGCCGACTTTCCTGACCTCCTTTACCAAGCTGCTAACTCCTCATGGAGAGAGGCCACAACTCTGCTGGGCAGATCCTGGAAATTCAGGCCAGGTGAGGAGCAACAGCTCACGAGAGGGACGGTGGGGATGGGGAGAGTGAGGAGGTGGCAGCCACCCCTGCAGGGCCCTGGTCCTCTGAGCTGCCTGCTGGGTGGATGTGGCCCCATGTGGGGCTGTGTCTGAGCTTTCTGGAAAGTGCACAGGACAGAACACGGCCTGGGCCTACAGCGCCTGGCTCCACAACAGGCCATTGAAAACAGCACGGTGTCTGTCCCTGAAGTGGCCAGGCTCCTCCTGTCCCCGCCCTGCAGCTCCTTGCTTAGCTGGGTGCTATGGCGACGGCACTATAGAAACGCCCAACTGAAAGCATTTAAGACCCACAGAATGCGCCCACTTAGTCACCCCGGCTGAACAGCCCTGTAATCCAAGAAGACAGAAGTGGTAGGAATGCCTCCATCCTCTTCTCCAGAGCAAGCCATGACTCAAGGGGGAGAGGGAGTTCTAGAAAAATCCAGAGCCCTGTGGTTCACCTCATCCGAGGCCGCTGCAGCTCTCCCACAGTTCTCAGGCACCTGGGCTGCCCCTGGAGGTCCACTGTCACCCCTGGGAACGATGGCTCCCACAGAGACAGCTCAGAGCCCCATCAGCTGTGCAGAACCCGACATCCCACGCTGTGCAGAGTCACTGGGGACCTGCCGCTGCAGCCCAGGGCTGCAGTGGGTCTCAAGGACCCAGCATCCAGGCCTGAAGCCTGGAGCCACTGGGCCACACTACGGCGGGTGGTTCCGAGGACTGCGGGAACCCTCGCATCTCATCTCAAACAAGTCCATTGTGAGGCTTGAGGCCAGAACAGAGTCGGGGACCCATACCACTGTGCCCGAAGGGCTGGCAGCTGGAAGGGCTAGCCATTCTGCTCTATAAGGAACACTGCTGTGGTCTGAATGTGCCCCCAAAGGTTCACATTTTGGAGACTTACACCCCAAAGTCATTTGTTAACGGTATTTGGTGGAACAGGCCAAGGCTCGCCTTTGGGGGCATTAGGATGGGTGGGCCATGTGAGTGGTCCGAGGATGGCATTCGTGGCTTTCTAGGATGTGGAGGAGGCCTTCTTAGCTGGCAGGCTTGCCTAGTCTTGCCATATGATCCTGAAGCAAGAAGACCCTTACCAGATGCTGGCAGCATGTTCTAGAACTTTCCAGCCTCCAGAACCCAGAACTAAATAAATTTCCATTCTTTATTGATTACCTGGCCTTGGGTATCCAGAAAACAAACTAAGGCAAATGTGTTACAAGAATATCCTCAGGAGGAGAGCTATGGTGGGCTTTAGGATCCACAAGGGGTCCCAGTGTTCCTGGAGAAAGTGCCCAGGGCTGTTATCAGATCGGCAAGGGGTATCCACAGCAACAGGTCTCAAGTGCCCATGGCCTGCTCCAGCGCACACCCATGCCGGAGGCAGCCCCACCCAGCGCTCTGTGGCCATGGAATCTGCATGGAGAAGAATGTGGCCACTTCAGGCCATGCCCGCTGCAACAGGCTGGCAAAGGTGGGAGGCCACAGACCAAGCTGTCCCTGAGGGCCGGGTGGGGGTAAGGCAGGGGCCACAATGTTCCGCTGGCCCATCCCTGAGGGGAACAGAGTGCTCTGTCCACAGCTACCCGTCCCCTGGGGCCAGCAAGGGTCCTGATGCCATCTCTGGACGCAGAGGCCCTGAGAGGACGTGGTGGCCTCTGGTTTTTCACACTCCTGTCTCGCCTGGGAACGACCCCCAGCTGATTTGACTCGAGAGCGGGGAGACGTGTGCCTCGCTGCGGTGCCCGTAGAAAGGGCTCTGCTGGCGCGGGAGCAGCTCCGCCACCCGCACCCGCCATGCTCTGCGCCTAGAGCGGCCCAGCCTCTGCTATTATCTTCTTGAAGATCGAGAACTATGGTTATTTTGTCTCTGCTTTGTTAATTATACAGCCCTTTAAATAGAATGAATCTCTCCCCTCTCTCAGACCGCAATCTGGGAGCTTGGGCCTAGAATACGCAAACCCAGCAAGGGGGATGCAAATTACTGAAGACCCAGAGGCGCCAATGCCACTTGATGGGACAGGGAGCAGATTCCTGGGCCCAGGGAGGCCCACCTCCCACGCTGGGGCGGGCACCCTGCCCAGCCAGCCAGCCAGCCAGCCAGCCAGCAAGGGCTGCCCCTGCCTGCCCATCCCGTGTCATCTCAGAGGACAGGTGAAGACTCACCATAGGCAGGGAACCTGGCATCCTCCCAGCCTGGGCCCAGGAAAGCCCGGGCGGGTATGGTGGGGCAGGTCCTGCAGGGGCCAGCAGCTGCAGAGAGGCAGGGTCGTTCTGGGGCCTTAGCCCTCTGGTCTCGAGGCCGGTAGGCTGAGCCTGTGACTCTGAGTGAGAACGGCCAACCCCATGCCCACCCCCAGCCTGTCCATTTGCCTCCAGCTGCTTCTTTCTAGGCTCTCATATGGTCTTTGGGGCCCCGACACTGCTTGGGGTCCCAGCTGCCCTTCCTGCAGCACCCAGAGGCTGCACATGGGTTAGTTAGGAAGGATAAACTGTTCCCCCAAACCGGAGCCACCACAAGCCCAGTGCCCAGTATGTGACCGGTAGATTTCCTAGCAGGTGTGATACCCTGCGCCTAGCCACCAGCAGGCGCCCCTCTGGAGGGTGAGGGCCCGAGAAGGCTGTGATGTAGCGGAGTGACAGGCAGGGAAAGAAGAGGTGTCGCATTTGCAGAGGGCTGTCACACTCACCCAGGGCCTCCTTCCTGCCTGTGCTCTGTCTGTTCTAATGAGAGCTGGGCTGGGGGAGGGTCAAATGGAGCAAAGCCAGAGCAGGAGAAACCCAGCCCTGCAGGACATGCAGGGGGAGTGCACGGCCCACCTTACTCCTCCCAGTGTGGGCTCCGTGAGCTGGGGTGGACCCTGCTGAAGGGGAGACAGAATGGGGTGCTTGGGATCACCACATCCACCCAGACCCTTTGGTCAAGAGCCCTGGAGACACACCAGCCCACCAGAATCACCCAGGGACTTTGAGAATGCTGGAGGCAACATGACCATTCACACCCTCCTCCCTGGGTAGCGCACAGGCTGCCACGGTGGAGAAGGGGCTCTCCAGAGGCATGAAGGGCCACGGGCAGCCAGGGAGAAGGAGAAACCAGGCCACAGGCGTGACCTGCCCCATCCTATGGCGGGTAGCTCAGTGCAGAGGTGCCCTGACCTCCCCCAAGCTGGCACTCCTCCCACCAGAAGGACCCCGCACATGGGACCATGTATCCCTGAAGAGGACAGGCACCTCCCATCTCCCAGGGCGGGCTGCAGCTGGCACCTAGTGGGCCGGGCTCCCTCTCTGCCACACTAGGATCCTCAGGCCTGCAAGACTGCTGGGGAATGGGGCGGACTGTCTTGAGTCATGGTCCCTCCCCTCCGTCCCTGGGTACCATGTACAGGGTGGGGTGTGTGTGTATCACTCCCTGGCCCAGAAGAGGGCCCAGGCTTGGTGTGCTCTAAGTCCTGTCCTGACTTCACTTCCAATGTACCCAGGACCCCTGCTGAGACAGCTGCATTGCTCTGTTCCTGCGCACAGCTGGGACCATGCCCTGCTAGACACACAGTGTGTCCTTCAACCGACGGTGTCCACTGTGCCCCTGGAGAATGCCCTTTTCGTGCCCCATGAGGACAGGCACTTCCCTTGGTGGAACCTTGGAATGAAGGGTCACTGGGGGGTGGCAGTTGAGCTGTGAAGGTGGTTCGTGGTACATCCCCTCCTCTTATATAAAACTCTCCCGTCCCAGTTAGCGCCCCAAATGCCTCTGAGCTCCTATTCCCTGACCTATAATTAAAATTAGTTCTTTCTGTGGAAATCCCAGCACATGGGCTGTTATGATCAGCTCTTGAACTGCTGGGTTGAGCCCCACACCCGAGCAGCCATGGGGCAGACCCGGGATGAGCTCATCTCCCCCTCTCTCTGGGAGGGCCTGGGCAACCATAGGCCCTCCCGGAACAAGTCAGAATCCAGCCCCTGCGACGGACCAGCTCAGCCGGAGAGCATTGAGACCGACGGGACAGGGGTCTCGGGAAGGTGGGCAAGGAGTCGGCGATGAGTGACAAACAGACACAACTCCAGCAACAGTGTAAGCGCACTTCTGCCTCCCCCAGCTCGGTTCCAGAGTCAGGGGCAACAGTTCAAGTCAATGGTGGCCCCACAAGTACACAGAAGTGGTAGCCCTAAGATAACACAAGGGAAGCAGGTCTATTGGCCGTAGCATCCTGAGGGCCAGACAGGGTCTCCGGGGCAGCGCCATGAACTATGAGACCCCCGAGCCACCCCCAAAGGAGCCCTATGGCAGTCGTGGCTACAGGCCAATTTGGCAGCAGTCAGAAGCTTTAAAAAGTGGGGAGCTAGCCAGGCATGATGGCGCACACCTATAATCCCAGTACATGGGAGGCTGAAACAAGAGGATGCAGGTTCCAGGCCAGCCTCAGCAACTTAGTGAGGGCTTCAGAAACTTAGTTGCAGCCTGTTTCAAAAAAAAAAAAAAAAAAAAAAAGGCCGGGCGTGGTGCGCATGCTTGTAATCCCAGTACTTGGGAGGCTGAGACAGGAGGATCCAGGTTCACGGCCAGCCTCAGCTACTTAGTGAGGTCCTCTGCAACTTAGACCCTGTTTCAAATAAAAAAGAATAAAAAATAGGGCTGGGGGTGTAGCCCGGAGGTAGAATGCCCTTGGGTTCAATCCCCAGTAGTGCAAAAAAAAAAAACCAAAATTAAAAAAAAGATAAAATAGGTCTGGGGGTGTGGCTCAGAGATAGAATGGCCCTGGGTTTGATCCCTAGTACAAGGAAAAAAAAAAAAGGCATTGTGGTGCATGCCTGTAATCCCAGTACTTGAGAGGCTCAGAAATGAGGATCCCAGGTTCAAAACCAGCTGCCTCAGTATCTTAGCAAGACCCTGTTTCAAAATAAAGAAGAAGCCAGGCGTGGTGGCGCACGCTTGTAATCCCAGTACTTTGGGAGGCGGAGACCGGAGGATCCAGGTTCGCGGCCAGCCTCAGCTCTCTCACTCTCTCTCTCTCTCTCTCACCGTCTCTCTCTCTCTACTTAGTGAGGCCCTCCGCAACTTCGTGAGACCCGGTTTCAAAATAAAGTATAAAAAATAGGGCCGAGGTGTAGCACAGAGGTAGAACGCCCCTGGGTTCAATCCCTGGTACCGCAAATAAAATAAAATAAAATAAAATAAAATAAAATAAAATAAATAAAAAAAATAAAAAAATAAAGAAGAAAATGGGCTGGGAGGTGTGGCTTGGAGGTAGTAGAACACCCCTGGTTCAATTCCCAGTACCAAAAAAAAAACAAAAAACGGGGAGGTGAGGTGGAGATGGGGACAGAAAAAGGAGCCCCGCATAAGGAAAGGCTCTTTCCCTGCCAACCAGGACCTGCTGATGTCTTCAGACCCACAACAACCCTGAGAGGCCACCCCTGAGTGGCAGGACCAGCTTGGAGAGGCGGAGCTAGCATGAAGGGTGGAGTGTGAGCAGGGGGTGGAGCTGGAAGAGGGGGGTGGGGCCTTGTAGAAGAACATGGCCAGCTAACTTAGCTCACCTGTCCAGGAAGCGCCTCCCTTTCAGAAGATGAAAGTGCTGCCCGCTCCACTGAAAGGCCCCAGGGCCCTGCCCAGCCCCCAGAAGCCACACCCTGAAACAGAATTCAGACCCTGGCCAAGCTTGCAAAGGCACTGAGAGCCAGCAGGAATGGAGAAGTGTGACCAGTGTTCCTCCCCTCCCAGTTCAGAGGGACTCAGGGCAGAAGCGAGTTGAAGGAACTAAAAGGGTGCCCCAGCCTAGCCTCTTGAGCTTCTACAGCACTGGGAGCAGAAAACACTGGTCAGCAGGTCTCTGTTGCTTCCCACCATTAAAAACCAAATGGTCCCTGCCAGGCATGGTGGCACACACCTGTAATCCCGGTACTTGGGAGGCGGAGACCGGAGGATCTGGGTTCGCGGCCAGCCTCAGCTACTTAGTGAGGCCCTCCGCAACTTCGTGAGACCTGGTTTCAAAATAAAGGATAAAAAATAGGGCCGGGGGTGTAGCTCGGAGGTAAAATGCCCTTGGGTTCAATCCCCGGTACCACAAAAACAAAATAAATAAATAAAAAAAATAGGGCTGGGGGTGTAGGTCAGAGGTACAATGCTCCTGGGTTCAATTCCCAGTGCCGCAAAAAAAAAAAAAAAAAAAAAGAAAAAGAAAGCAGGGTGTTGGCTGCTGGAGGGGAGGCAGTGGGGGTGGCAAGGGGGTAACTGCTGATGGATATGGGGCTTTTATTTTTTTGCACTACCACTGAGCGACATCCCCAGCCCTATTTATTATTTATTTACTTGTGGTACTGGGGATTGAACCCAGAGGCATTCTACCTCTGAGCTATACCTCCAGCCCTATTTTTATTTATTTATTTATTTATTTATTTATTTATTTATTTATTTATTTATTTTGCGGTACCAGGGATTGAACCCAGGGGCGTTCTACCTCCGCACTACACCCCCAGCCCTATTTTTTTATACTTTATTTTGAAACCGGGTCTCACGAAGTTGTGGAGGGCCTCACTAGGTAGAGAAAGAGAGAGAGAGAGAGCGCTGAGGCTGGCCGTGAACCCGGATCCTCCGGTCTCCGCCTCCCAAAATACTGGGATTACAAGCGTGCACCACCACACCCGGCACCCCCAGCCCTATTTTTTATTTTTATTCTGAAACAGGGTCTCACTAGGTTGATGAGTCTCCCCCCTACTAGTAGTCCTTGAACCTACGATCCTCCTGTCTCAATCTCTCAAGTACTGGGATTACAGGTGTGCATCACCATGCCCAGCTTATTTTTTATTTTGAGACAGGGTGTTACTAAATTGTCCAGGCTGGCCTCAAACTGGTGATCCTGCCCCAGCCTCCCAGTTAAGCTGAGATTCTAAGCATGTACTGGCAGGGTATGGGGTTCTTTTTAGGGTGGTAGTGATGGCCAAACCGCCTGTAGTGATGGCTGTAAATCTGCAAATACACTCAGAACCAGTGGACTGTGTGCTTTACCAGAACTGTATGGTATGTGAATTATGGCTCCATAAAGGCTGCTACCAGGAAACAACAACAAAACCAGACACGCTTTAAGGAGAGGGGAGATCCCACCCCACCTGGAAGAGCCGGCCTCGGTGTCCCCCGTCACCAGCTCCTAAACCAGTCCCCAGGAATAACTCTCTCAGACTCACTCTCACACCTGGCCCGGTTACTCAGGGAGGCTGGCCACAGTTACACCTTGCTGCCCACACCTGCGCTGCAGAGGCTGTCCACCGCCCCGGCAGTGGGATGCTGTCTACTGGCCAAGTCTTAAGTGAAATGGCAGAGGGCATCAAAGGTCAGAGAAAAGAGAACGATATGCTGGTGTGTCTGTGCTCCTCAATCCCAGGCCCGCTCTGAAGACCCTGTTCAGAGAACAGTTCAAGACGGCTCAGGGCAGCGTATCTTGACACCTCAGCTTGCACACACCCTCAGAAGCAACTGCGGGTCACGGACGGTCATTAAGAGCGAGCAAAACAAAGACTGTGAACACAGAAAACTGTACCTGATGTGGGGAAAGCATGAGCGGCTACTGTCACTTTATAAGAAACATACGTATGCAGAAGAGACGGCAGGTGGCAGCCAGGTCACAGGCTCTCCCACTCCCACTATAACCACTCGGTTATTCTCCTGCTGCTCAGGCCTGTGAGGACCGCTCAGACCCCCCAGGGGACCCCCACGGGGCTGCTCAGGGCGCTCTCTGCAGGTGGCCTTGGTCATGATCTTGGAAGGAGTACAGATAAAGCCTCCTGCTTCCCAGGGAGCGGAAGAGGCACTGTGGGCACCCCGGGAACATCCGTGCAGGTGTGTGTTATGATCGGCAACCTGATGGCCAACAGGAAGGGTGGGGCCCCCAGGCCAGAAACCAACCCCAGAGCCACACCCATGCCTGCCCCAGGGTGTTCCCAGAAGCCCGGGTTGGACAGGGTTTATCTAGTGACTCCTCTACAAACAACAGGTGTCCCGCTCTGTTTTCCTCCCTGTGCGTCATAATGACTTTAGGAGTGAGCAGGGGTGTTCTGGGTCTGCTCTGGGTCCGGAAAATGGTGGGGCTCTGGTGTGCAATGTGTGTCATTCTGGGCAGTGAGTCCTAAACCCAAGAACGCTCAGCACACAGCACCCGCGGTGCTGGAGAGATGGTGAGAGAGACAGAAGCAAAGCTGGGCTCTCAGGAGCCGCGGAGGCCATCTGTCACACTGACACAGATGCCCTTGACCAGCCTGGGGCAGGCGATCGCAAGTCGATTAGAGGAACAGTTTGGGGTCCAGGTCCTGGGCAGTATCCACAGGGACAAGGGAAGAATTTAATTTGGGTTTCTGCTCCTTTAGCCAAGAGCAGGGTGGGGGGTGACCACAGGGTGGGGCCAACTTGGGGATATGGCATTTGCTGGGAAATCTCCCAGAACAGCAGGTCTGGCCTGCCCAGTCACACCCACAGGGTCTGCCCTGCCCTCGGTCAAATGGCAGTGAGGGGAAAGGGTTACTCCTTCACCTCTTGCTAAAAAGGGGCTGTGTGTGAGGTCCCATGGGCAGGGGAGGGCCCACGTGGGCTGCGAGCGCGCTTGTGTGCCCGCGCCCACGCGCAGGCAGCGGTCCTACCTGCAGCTCCTTGTCCGAGTACTTCTGCGGGTTCTTGCTCCCCTGGCTCTTCTTGCGGAGCTTCTTCAACTCGGCCTGGCACTTGTCCAGCGCGTCCCCTTTGCTCCTCTGCTCTGTCTGGTATTTCTTCAGTGCAGCCTGAGAGTCCGCGACAGAAACAGGCCGGTGAGCCTGCGCAGCAGCTGGCCCACCCTGGCCTCTCTAGGCTGCGGTCACAGGATGCCAGGAATGCTCGGCTGCAGTCTGAGCCAGGGTCACAGCTGAAGACCTGGGCCCTGCCCACCCACGGCAGGTCTCTGCTGCCCAGAGAGGAAAAGCAGACCTGGGGGAAGTAGCTCCACCTCACTCCCTGCCTGACATTAAGTGCAAAAGCATAAGCTCCTGCAGTCGAGGCTGCCCTGGCACCATGCTTTCCCTGCCAGCTACCAGGCAAGAAGAGACACAGCAGGTCACGGGCACTCGTGGCAAGTTGTGGGGGCAGCAAGGCCGCATCATCAGCTGTATGACCAGCAGCGAGAGATGAGGGTACCACGCAGGGGCATCAGATGTAACACGTCCACCCCAGGGCTGCACATGAGGCACAAGAGGCCCACTTGCACGGAAAGCTCAGAGGGGACAGAAAACCTTGGTGCTGAGAGCAAGGTCTAAAAGCAGAGGGGCAGTGGAGCCGGCGCGGGAGGCCCAGCAGGTGCGGCATGGGTGCACTTACGCTCAGGTACCTGGAGTCCAATTCCACCTTCTGCTCCAGCTGCGTGAGCAGTTCGTTGTGAAAGGACTTCAGCTGGACACGGAGAGGAAAGAGCAGCCATGAGTGCCAGTGCAAGAGCAGAGCACCGGACGCAGACACCCGCGTGAGGGCGAGTGCGGGAGCCTGCTCGGTCACATGGGCCCCCGGGGCCTGGAGGCTGCTGGGAGTGAGCACTGGACACAAATCTCAAATGTTGGACCACCTGGGCCTTTCACAGCCTTGAAGGTCCTAAGTCCCACGGGGAACAGAAACCACCTGCCTTCCATCCTGCTGCTGCCATCCACCCTGCCTTCCATCCTTCTGCTGGGTCCCTGAGACAGGGGCTGAGGAACCACACCTGAATGCACACTGGGAAGACTTCGGTGACCTCCACTATAGACAGGAAGCTGCAAGCCAGTGTCCCCCAACTGTGATGGTCTGGGCACGTGGTGTGTTCCTGGTCTGCCTACCCCTGGCAGTGAGGGGAGTCCAAAGGAAATGGACTTTCTAGCCATCAGCAGCAGACGCTGGGTCCTGGCTGGGGCTAACGGCAGGCCTCTTCCCTGGGGCCGAAGCTCACCGACCCCGCCTGGCCCCTGAGCCCAGCCGAGCATGAGACCCTGGCCTAGCCCATGTCACCTCCTCCCGGGCCTTCCTGTGCCCTAGGAACCCGAGTCCTCTCCTAGGCTACTCAGTATGGCTTATGTGACCTACGTCCTGAGTCCAGGGCACGCCTCTGCCTTTGAGCGAGGCCCCGTGACTGTGGAACGGTCCCATGTGGACATTCGGCACGTGGCCAGCTCTTCGCCTGGCACCGAATGCCCTGCCCACCCGCGCCTGCCACCTGCACCTGAGGAGTGGGCACTGGAAGCCGGACTCACCATCTCTTCCAACTGGTTCTGGATCTGCCTGTGGACTTCAGCCATCTGGAAAAGGACGTCTCCTGGGAGGGCAAGACAGCAAGGAAGAACGGAGTTAGATATTCCAAAGCACCCCCTGCCCCCAACCTGGGGTGAAGCGCCAGAAACGAGCAGGCCATGTTGTCGTGGGGCTGTGGGAGGTCCTGCCCAGCAAGCTCTGGTCTGCTGCCAGGGAGGCGCTGTGACCTCAGGCAAAGGGGCTCCCACGGGGCAGGGGCAGGCAACAGGGGCAGCAGAGGGGATGCCGAGAGGAAACAGAAAATTCTAGAATGACAAGGGGCTCGGACCTCAAATGCACAGAACACCAGGCATCTTTGGGAGGACCCCGAATGTCTGCATCAAAGCAGATGTTCATGACAAAGGCAGGAGTCAGGGAGGGCGTGTGTCCAGGTACACAGACATGTGTCTTTACTCACAGATACCAATGGCCACCCGCCCCTGGTGGCCCAGGTGGACAAGCCTCCCTTGAGACATGCTGGTGAGCACACGCACTGGGGCCCACTGCCCTGCCCATGGGAACAGGAAGAAGCAGGCCGCACGGTGCCTCCGGGCCCCGCTCGCCACCCGGCTCCAGCTTGGCGGGAGGCCTGGGCTCACGGCCCTGGCTCTGTGCTTGTCTTTCCAGGGCAGCTCCCTTCAGGGACACAGACGTCCCCTTGGCCCACTTGCAAAGGGTAGATGGAGATACTGGAACTGCACCAGCTCGGAGGTGAGCGGCTGTCGGGGCTATTTTCAGCCTGGACGTCAAGGCGTCCTAGCTTGCGTCCCCCTGCCTACAAGGCACGCTCCGAGCTGGGCAGGTGTCTGGGCTCACTTCCCTCCCCTGTAACAGTCTGCAGGGCACTGCCATATCGCTGGGGCCCACACAGTGGCGGCGGGGGGGGGGGCTTGCACTTCTTTCTTCTTGGCTGAAGAGCCCAACACCCACCCCCAAAACAGTGCCGGTGGAGCCAGCTCTGGGCCAGGAGCATGCGCCGTGACTGCCCCAAGACCCTCAGCGCTGCCAGCCCACCAGCCTCTGTAAAGGTCTGCCGTGCTGGGTAAATGGCTCCATTTCATTGTCTGAAAGAGAGGCTGGAGCCCAGTGATAAGGCCACACTAGACCAATTAGCAAATATTTGCTTAGTGGCCATTTCCGGTGTCCAGCAGGAGGGCCTGTCCCTGCCTGGAGGGTGGGTCACTTTCTGGCAAGCCCTGTCCCCAGCCCTGGCTGAAGCAAAACTTTCCTCTCTGGCAGGGCAGCCACTGAGAAGCCCTGGCACCCCCTGAGGTCAGCACAAAACAGAACAAGGCCTCCGCAGACCCAGCAGGAAGCCCTAACCAGATGACACTTCCCCCAGGACCATAGCCAGCCCAGGTGTCACTTCCCCTCTGGGATTTGGTCTGGGCTCTAGGAGAGGCCAGCTTCTCTGTAGCTGACTTACGTTGCCATGGGTAGTGGGGAGTTCTTGGCGTTACAGGTGTTATCTCCTCTGATCAGCACAGCTCCCAAGGCTGCACCAGCCTCTTTGTCCCGAGGGAGCTACCCAAAGTCAGCAGGCCCGGGCTCAGCTTGGGGGTGATCAAAGCCAGGACCCAGGCTCAGGTTAGCTCCACCCGCAGGGCCAGGAGCTCCACCTAGTTGGCCCACAACCTCCTCACAGGATCACTCTTTATTGCTGAAGTACACACCAGACAGCTGCCTGGAGCCATGCACAAACCACCTAATTGAACTGGATCAACATCTATTAAGCGCCATGGCATGCCCCACACCTCCAAGGACGCAAGTACCAGAAACCTCAGCATGGCCGTCCTCCCACCCCTGGAGATCACCTCCCCCGTTCCAAGCACTGGCATGACCACAGGCCTGGACACCGCCGGTGGGCCAGCACCAGGGGGTGAGGGCAGTGATGCCCCAGGAACCGCACCCTTGGGCGCGAGAGACCTGCTGCCGCTGCAGTGGCCGCTCATGACCTAGCTGAGGCCAAGACCACAAGCATTGGGTGTAAACCACGCGCTGATGGGCGGGGGCGGCAAGCCTGAGGCCTGCTAGCCCCAGCAGGACCCCTCTCCTGCTCTAGCTTCAACCTGAGCTGACAGGTGCTCAGGGAAGGGGCCAGCAACAGCAGGGGACAGTTTAGTGTGAAGGAGTCTGGTCCCCTGGCCCTAGCAGAAGGGAAGCCACTGGGACAAAAGGTGGGGCTGGGGGACAGAGGCGAGCCCATGACAAGGAGAGCGCTGACTCCAGCACACCCGCATGGACACGTGGCCCTTCTCCACCTCAGTCTGCATAGCAGGGATGCCGTCAGGCCTGGGCAGCGGCCTGCTCAAATCCGTGCCTCACCGGCACTACCCTTGCCCTTGGAGCATCGCGTGTACCCAGCCTTCCCAAGGTTGCTGCCCTCGAGAGAAAGCCGTAACATCCACAAACAAGAGGTAACAACCTCAGACGAACCACGCGCTCTGCGGGAAGTCTCCCTCCGGGTGGTACCCACGGCTCTCACCATATTCCTCAGGCCTCAGAATTATAAATTAATGTCAAGATCAAATAGAAACACACATTCCTTTAAAAGGCTACACACACCAAGGAGAACATTCAGGAAACAGTATCATCAAACAAAAAGTCCTTTAAAAAGGAACCACATGAGCCGGGCGTGGTGGCGCACGCTTGTAATCTCAGTACTTTGGAAGGCAGAGACCGGAGGATCCAGGTTCACGGCCAGCCTCAGCGCTCTCTCTCCCTGTCTCTCTGTCTCTGTCTGTCTGTCTGTCTGTCTCCTTAGTGAGGCCCTCCGCAACTTTGTGAGACCCGGTTTCAAAAATAAAGTATAAAAAATAGGGCCGGGTGCGTAGCGCGGAGGTAGAACGCCCCTGCGTTCAATCCCCGGTACCGCAAAAAAAATAAATAAATAAAAAATAAAAAGGAACCACTGATGCCCAGGGGCATGTAAAGCTTCGCTCCGGATTCTGGCCAGGTGACAGATGTCAGAGACCCAATGAGGACAGCTGTCACCACTCCACCCTGGTGGCGTTGACACTCAGATGTAGGCCCCAGCGTCCCCACCAGCCAGAGCCACCCACCCAGCAGTCCCAGCTATACACCATGTGGGGCCGCATGCACACGCGGGGGGTGCCCAGGCAGAGCCGCACAGGCCCAGGCTGTGCATGGCCCTGAGCCGCACGCAGTGCTGGGCAGAACCAGCCCACACAGGGAGTTTAAAACTGCACCTTACAAGCAGCTGCAGGAGTCACGTGTGTGGTGTAGTGCATGCACAGCTACAAGCACTTAACCCCTGCAGTGCTGAGGGCACACCACGCCGGTCGGAGGGACGGCGCCCCCATGCCTCCTGTGCCCAGTTCTCCTGGCATCCATGAGGAGAGTCGCTGGCCAGGGACAGTGACTTCGGCCAAATGGGCAACTACAAGTTTTGTCCACCGTTCCCTGTGTCCTGTCTGGGTCCTGGAAGACAAGCTAGTGAAGGACTTCAGGGCCAGTGGGGACATGCTCTGGGGAGACACGAGTCCAGGACCTGGTTAGGCTTCCTGCCGTCTGCCCCCTCCCACCAGGCAGTCACTTTCCCAGGCCCACCTGCCAGGAGGGAGGAGGCTGTCTGGTTTTTCTAACTAGCCTTTCTGACTGGCCTCATCTGAAGAAACGAAACCACCACCCCCTTGGGCACCAGGTGCCTGTGGCCACAGCACAGGTGGGCCCTAAACTCGAAAAACCAGGTTTGGAATAGCAGGTAGGGTCCAGCTGTGCCAGAGCAAACACCTCTCAAGCCAGGGTAAATCTGCGTGGAGAGCCGTCAAATGACAGACTGCCAGGGTGCTGAGCATCAGGAAGGGTGACCGGCCACAGGTGGCTCCGCCCCAGGTGCTGGCGTGGGAAAGCAGGCAGGGGAGGAGCCCTGGCACACCCAGGGCATGAGTCAGCCCTCAGCGGCCCCCAGGGCTGGGCAGGAACCTGGGGGCGACCACTACGCTAGGACAGCATAGGGCTAGAGGAGGATGTCACCCTGAACATTTGGGAGTTAGAGAGGAGGGGGAGGGACACACGGGGGCACACGTAGGTGTCACAGGCAATGCAAGTTATTTAGGACAAAAGTCTAAAAACACACAGGCACCCAGAGAACGAGGCCGCACCCTCCTCAACCCTCTAACAACGAGCAGGGTGAGTCAGGCAGCCGAAAAGGTCAGCACCGTGAGTCACTGCCTTTCACCCCCTCCAGTTTTAATTTTTAAAGATTTCTGGTACTATTAGTAACCTTGAACATGGCCCCACGTTTGAGCTTAAGAGTAAAATCCAGTCCACATGGAAATGCGCCCCCCCCCCCGCCGGGGGACAAAGCAGAGGCTGGGGCTGTCAGCTGAGCCATACACACACACACACACACACACACACACACACACACACGCACACACACATGCACAAAGTAACACGTGCACACACATGGGATCATACTTCCTTATAGGCAACAGGGACATGCAGCACAGAGCTTTTGGCCAACCCTGGTCAGCTGTGTCGTGTGTGGCTACACTGGACAATGCAGGACACCCATCACTGCCCTCGTTCCTCATGGCCAACTGACCAGGAAGCCTGGACCCAGGGGACCAGGCCCCTGAGCAGTCGGCAAGAGATGCTGCCGCCTCAGGACCCAGGCTGGGACCTATCCTCCACAAGAAGATGTGCTGGAGCGGGAGAGGCTTCAGAGAACTATGGGCTCAGGGCCTGTGCAGGACCCCTGCAGGTACCCCTCACCTGGTGGAGCACGCCCTTTCTGTGCAACAAGTCCCAGACCCTCTAGGATCACAGCAAGGCCAGGTGGAACCCAAGACAGTCCCACCCCCACAGAGAGCACCAGGCTGCCCACCCAGGCCTATTTATAAAGCTATGTCCTACACTGAGAAGCTCCTTACAGGGCCCCAAAAGGAACTTTAGTTCCCAGGCTGACTGCCAGTCACTACTGTTGCCCCCGCTTTGCAGGAGAGATCCCCCCTCAGGCCAACTGAGAGGCTGGGCACACTGGAGGTCACATGTCCCGGAACTCAGGGGCCACAAAGGCCCTCAGGGGCTGCATCTTCAGGACCTGCAGACAGCCTGGAGAAGCGTGAAGAAACCTAGGGAGGGGAGGAGGCCTGGTGGAACCTCAGAGGACCAGCACCCCAGGAGGTCCCGGAAGGGACGCCATGGTCCTCTCCATGTGTCCAGTGCTGCAGAGCCTCAGGGACACCTGTGACACCTGTGGGTCTGTCCTCCCAGTGACCAGCTTTTAAATTGTGATAAAAGTCACATAAAGTTAGCCACTTTTACCATTTATTTATTTACTTTTTATTTATTTGTTTGTTTATTATTTATTTATTTGCAGTACTAGGGATTGAACCCAGGGGCTTTCCACCTTGAAGCTACACCCCCCCAGCCCTATTTTTTATTCTTTATTTTGAAACAAGGCCTCACTAAGTAGCTGAGGCTGGCTGCAAACCTGTGATCCTCCTGTCTCAGCCTCCCAAGTACTGGGATTGCAAGCGTGCACCACCATGCCCACTCACTTTTACCATTTTAAAGTGAACAATTCAGTGGCATTTGGTACTGACACAATGTTGTACAACCACAACCTGCATCCTAATTCCAGGACATTTTCATCACCCCAAAGGAACCCTACACCTGGTTAGCAGCCATCCCCCACCCCGCCCCGGATCTTCCCAGGTCCCGCAACCACCAAGCTGCATTTTCTCTCTAAGGATTTATCTACTCTGGACTTTTCATAGGAACGAATCACACAACATGTGACCTCCTGTGTCTGGCTTCTTTCACTAGCACAACGTCCCTAAGGTCCACCCGTGTTAAACAGGGGTCGGACCCTCCACCCCTCCCATGGCTAAGTAACGCTCCACTGAACGGAGGGGCCACACTTGTCACCCACGCTACCCACGATGGCATTCGGATTGCTTCCACACTGGGGCCACTGTGAATGGTGCAGCTAAGATACAGTGTCCTGGTGTGACCACCCTCAGTTCTACCTGCCTCTGATTAGTCCTCCTGACACACGTTTTCTCACCTGCTTAGAGTCAAAAAGTCCCCAGTGAGCAGGGCCTCACTCCAGCCAGCACTGGAGACCATGTGGAGAGGTCAAAGCCTCAGCACTCTTGGGGCTCCTCCAGAGTGGAGTCAGAGCCCTCCTGTAAAGAGTCCGAACCAGGGGCCTCTCCCAGGCATCCACCCACCAGCTCCCCTGAGAGCCGTGTTCCTGTCCATCCCAGGCCAGTCCAAATCCACTGGGAAGATAAAGCAAGAAGGCGATAAATTAAGTTGCAGATGCTAACAGGGCTTGGTTTTCCCAGGAGGCTCTGCCTCCCCAGCAGGTCCAAGTGACTCAGCGTTCCCAGCAGGCAGGTGCGCTGGGCCATGCTCTGGGAGCCTCGTCTTGCCTGGCCCCTGCCTTGGCAGAAGCCGGCTTTGCCAGACCTTGGCTCCTGAGCAAGAGGGATCACCAGGGCTCAGTTGCATCTGCTCCTCCTCCTTTCTCATTTCTGCTACAAAAATAAAATCCTAGCCAGGCATGGTGGTGCATATCTGTAATCCCAGTACTGGGGAGGCTGACACAGGAGGATCGCAGGTTCAAGACCAGCCTCGACGACTTAGCAAGACCCTATTTCAAAGCAAAAAAGAATTTAAAAAAAAGGGCTGGGGGTGTAGCTTGGAGGTAGAATGCCTTGGGGACAAATCCCCAGTACCAAAATAAATAAATAAATAAATAAATAAATAAATAAATAAATAAATAGCCGGGCGTGGTGGCACACGCTTGTAATCCCAGTACTTTGTGAGGCAGAGACCGGAGGATCCAGGTTCGCGGCCAGCCTCAGCTCTCGCTCTCTCTCTCTACTTAGTGAGGCCCTCCGCAACTTCGTGAGACCCGGTTTCAAAATAAAGTATAAAAAAAATAGGGCCGGGGGTGTAGCACGGAGGTAGAACGCCCCTGGGTTCAATCCCCGGCACCGCAAAATAAATAAATAAGTAAATAAATAAAATCCTGAATGACCCTCAAAAACATGCACATACCCCAGCAAGAACCCTGGTGCCAGGACAGAGGTGCAGGTTCCCAGGTGGCCCCACACAGAGCTCAGGACAGGTCAAAGCACAGGCTGGCCAGCACCAGGACTCACTAAAGGAAGCGACGGAGCCTGAAAATCAGCACGTGCCACCTTTGGGTCCTGAGTGAGCCCAACATGGGGAGGAAAGAGCAGAAGCCAGAGAACAGGTGGGCACAGAGGGGGCACAGCAATGTGCCTGGAACGTAAAGAGTGAGGTGAAAGGTAAGGGAGGGACAGGTGGAGGGGCCCCACACCAAGGAGGCGGCTGGGTGGGGCAACTGCTCGGCACCAGGACAGATGCCAAGGTCGCAGAAGGGCCCATGAGAGCAGAGTGCTGGATGACCTGGTGAAGGCCCCGCGAGGCAGCCGGGTGCAGCTGTGCTGCCGCAGCCACAGGTACAGACGACAGAGGACATGTCGCTTATCCCTGGCTGCTTTCAGAGCTTCTGGAAAGGATAGTGGTGTGAGCAGCCCACCCAGAGCAGAAGATCTCAGCGTCTTCTGGTTGCTTTTCCCAGGCTTGGGGACATAGGGCCACTCCATGACATATGAGAGGGCCTGTCAGCTGTGCGCCAAGAACCTGCAAGAGGCCACTGAAGCTGGAGGCAGGGTAGTGGGTGGGGAAGGGTGCTGTCACCTAGAACAGGTGTGGACCTCGCCTCCTGCCTGAACCAACAAGCATCAGAAGTCTCCCAGGACTCCAAATGTTGGCACGGGGGGGACTCGATCGTGGCTGGAGATGGCAGAGGGTGAGCCCGTAGCTGGTTCTACAGCCACACCCAGGGGCGCCTAGGAACACCTGGCCAACACATCGGAAAGTCACCGGGACATCAAAAGGGTGTACACGTCATGGCTCTGCAGCCACTTCCTTCTCTGTGGCTCAGGAGAAGATTGGACACGTTCTGCCCCCAGCCCAGCCTCTCCAACCTACCTGTGGGAATGCGGCAGGAATAGGAGTACAGTCCGCCTATCTCTGACCCTGACGTTGGCCATATTCACCTCACCTCTCTTAGTACGTATGTGCATGTACATCTGCACACCAGAGCTGCACTCGTGTGCATGCACGCCCATGTGCACACATGTACGTTTTCCTGAGCCAACTGAGACTAGCTTATAGACAGTGCATCACTGTGGCCCAACACTGCAGCTGTGTCCTAAGGACAAGGACACCTTGCCAGGTCATCACGCCACTGTCCTGAGCCTCAGGAAGGCTTCCACGGTACATACCCTCTTCTAATCCTGTGTCCCCAAGTGTCTCTCTAAAGCCCCCAGGGAGCTTTTGCTAATCCAGCACGCTGAGGCTCCCCTGCACTTGGGAACACCACCTTAGCCTCCTACTTTAACAAGCCAGCACCCTGCTTACTTGATGTGCTTCATAAGCATCTGCAACGACCACGAAGGCTCTCGGGGCTTACGCGTGGGCTGCGGGAATCACCTGAGCTCCGGTGCACAGCTCACCTTTCCCTGGCGCTGGGAGTCTTGGTTGCTTTCATCTAGGAGCACCCCCCACACTGTTCTCCCCAACAGAAGTGCTTTAGAATATTCGCTTGCTTTTTTTTCCCCTCAGAAAATACAATATGTTCTTATAATCTGCAGATGACAAGACGCTGAGAGGGCGCGTGAATCTGGGAGGCTGTGAAGGTGGGGAGGGGAGGAGAGCGTGGGCCCGGGGCGCAGCCCTCCCAGCACACTGCGGCAGATCTGCGCGGCTCCCCATCCTCCTCTGTAAAGGCAAGGGCGGACCAGACTCCACCCCAGGGCCCCTCCAAGGCCCAAACGACAGACTCTTGATCCCAAATGGAGGAGACATTTCATAAGGATTTCAGCTAATACTCCATTTAGACTTAAAGAGGAGACATTTCCACCAACACAGCACAGGCCCGTGAGGGTGGCCGAGCTGACCCCATGGTGAAGCTGGCACATGGCATGGGACGCAGTGGCTGAGCCACCAGAGGGCCAGGCTGCTGGACCACAGGGCTGGACACACTCTCTCGAAGGCCAGGACTCCTGGACCAGGGAGGCATCCCACTCAGCCATTGGCAGTGTGGGAATTCTAGGATTTGCTTTGGGCTGTGGGCATGGGACCCCAGAACACTGTAACCTTGTGGGTTAACAGGTCTCCAAGAGCCGGGCATGGTGGCACATGCCTATAATCCTAGTACTTGGGAGGCTGAGATAGGAAGATCACAGGTTCAAGGCCAGCCTCAGCAGGTAGTGAGACTCCCATCAACCTAGTGAGACCCTGTTTCAAAATAAAAATAAAATAGGGCTGGGGGTGTAGCTCAGAGGTAGAATGCCCCTGGGTTCAATCCCTAGCCACACACACACACACACACACACACACACACACACACACACACACACGAGATCGTTGGGAAGACCGTGGTGAAGTTGAAGCCAGGACACCAGGTGGGGGAAAGTCTATGAAGACAGTTTCCATCTCTGAGGTGCGCAGCAGGGCTGAGCTCTGGCTTGGAGAGGGGTGGGCCACATGGAGAGGGAGCCGGGCTCATGGGGAGGAGTCCAACAGCAAGGGCTTTCGAAAGTCACAGCCACCCACGTGGGACCACTCCCAGCACCGGGGCCTCCGTCCACCACCTGTCCCCATGAGGAGAGGGGGACCTGGGAGACTGACCCCTAACTGCCAGGTCTGGGGAAAGAGCTGCAGGCCTGGCCCTCCCCAATAGAAAGCAGCTCCCCAAGCGGGTGCCATCTCCTTATAGGTAAGTGGGAACTACACCTGGTGCCCAGGGGAGAATGGACAGGGGTCCCGTGATGATGGGCACGGGCCAGAGGTAGCAACTCAGCCTGTCCCAGATCAAGAGCTAGGGGCATGCACCTCGGCTACCCCTGTGCATGGGACACCCACACTGAGGGCTGCTCCTGGATGCCTTCCTCCTCTGAGCAGGAAGGGTGGGTGAGGCAGAAAAAGAAAAATGGCCAAAAAGCAAGGAAGATCCTCAGCCTGCCGTCTTGCTAAAAAGCCCTGTGCATGCTGGCCTCCCCTCCCAGTCCCGCCACTGCCCCTCACACTACAGGGTTTGGAGCAGGCCTAGGACCCCTGCCAAGGCCCATGTGTGATTGTCAAAGCAGCAGGGACTTCAGCAGGACCCCAAGAAATGTGGAGGCCACAAGGCATCATGGCTCCAGATGGGTCAGGCTGGGCAGGGCCCTCCAGGCACAGAGCCTGGGAGAACGGACTGTTAGGTGAGGTGGGGTGTAGGGCTGACCCTTCTTCTTCCCCAAGGGTCTGGAAACTGGAGCCCACCAAGCCCCGACCCTGCCGGGCATCTGAAAACCAGCATGGAAGGAAGAGAGAAGGAACCAGCACGGCCTGAGACCATGACCCTGGCCTGTGTGTGTGTGTGTCTGAGGGGACGGGCCTCCCTGCCAGGACCTGCGACTTGTTCAAGTTCTCTGCTACCACCCTGGAAGGGCCTCAGACAGCAGGAACATGCTGGAATAGCTCCTAGTAGCCCAGCAGCCCCAGATGGAGCTGGAGGGCACAGAGAAAAAGACACCTGACCCTTTGGTGACTGCACCTGGAGCCCCGTGCCCTCCCAGAGCTGGACTCTGGTCCTGAAACCAGCGCGGGGAGAAGGCGGCCAGGCTCCTGCTGCTGTGAGTGCCTATGGTGTTCTTTTCGGTTGGCAACAGACACCGCAGGTACCAGAACACTCATTTTGGGGTATTCCTGTCATTTCAGGAGGTGGCGGAGCTGTCATCCTCTCTGCTGGTGGTAGTGGGGCTCTGAGCCAAGGGGTCAGCTGCTCAGACTTGGCTGTGAGCACGCATCACCTTCTGAAGCAAATATCCATAATGCTCAATTATTCTGGTGGCTTCCCGAGCGGAAAGGCACCTCCAAGAGCTAATTAGCATACGCCTGAACAAGGCACGAATATAGAGCTCTCGTTAGGGGACGACAGACAGCTGAGGGGGCAGCCAGGGTGGCGTGCTGTTACTGCCACTGCGAGGGGAGCGGGGCTGGACCGGAGCTGAGACAGATCGAGGACCCCCGTTCGGGTGGCTGCCAACCCACCCTCCACTCTGCGGCTCTCCTCGGCAGAAGTGGGGCTCTTCTCTCACCTAGAAAAAGGCCAGAGTGGAAGGTGGCGGGGAGGGGGGACCAACAGAAGATCGATGGCTGTGTTGCCATGGTAATGACAGCAGACAGCGATGCTTATGGTCAGATTGTTCTGAAACAAAACAAGTCCAGAGATGCCAATGTTGTGTCAACAATCGGACCTTGAAGTTAGAGACTTCCAAGAAAGGAGGGGGAGGGGCTGAGGCTCGCCTCTTCACCGTCCCCCACTCCACCTGCTCTGCACGCAGATCCCTGGATCAGCGTTGCCTGGGAGTCTATTCTCATCTCGGGTGCCTCTGGCTGGTCATGGTCTGCAGAGAGCAGACAGTACTAGGGTGGCCCCAACAGGGACACAGCGAGGCCCCCCTCAATGGGCAGGCACCCACAGGCAGCTCTTTATGGGCCCAGGAGGTCTGGGCATCCTACAGAGAAGGGACCACTGCAGAGGCAGGAGAAGATCCTGGAAACTTCTTCTGTACACCCCCAAATCCATCCTGGGACCCCAACAAGCCACTGGATTTGAAGAGACTCCCATTGCCAAGAGCAGGGGACCGGGGTGGATGGGCATGTCCTCGAGTGATGCTGCCCACGGACTAAGTCCTAGTCTCTAACCACCGGTGTCCAGTCTTCCTGTCATCCCTCCTAGGCACCGTCCCCCGGCACTCCTTGGAGATGGCGCCAGTGCTCGGTAGGTACTTGGATTAGGGGCTGTGTGTGCAAGTTCACCCTGTGTTAAGTCTTGGCCCGGTTCTCACCGTGTGACTGCTACCAGTCATAAAATGTTTCCAGTGCAGCGAATGCAGCAAGGACAACGTGAAAAAAGCCCATGGACCCGTCCTCTGGAGTTATCAAAAGCGGATATTCTGTCATTTTTTCCTTTGTTTAAATAAGCAAATGTGGGAGGCCCGGGGCATCCTCTCTGAGCCCACCCCAGCCCTGCCCCACCACCTTCTGCAGCTGCTGAGGCCTGGTCTCTGTACTCATACCACAGGGCTGCGTGCCACAGGGCTGCGTGCCACCATTCTCAGCAAACAGTAAGATGTGCGACTGAGAGCCGGGTGGGGTCTGGAGAGGGCTGGGGTGGCTGGATCTCAGCAGCCGGGGCCTAGGCACATCTTGGATGGGCTGATACCTCTGATCTGGGAAGCCCAGATTAGTCTGCAAAGCTGGCCAGGAACTCGGGCTGAGAGGGGGACCCAGCCTTTGGATCTGCACCTCCAGACCTGAGAAAGGCTCCTCCCAGGGGTAGAATCCCCCCACCCCTCTAGCAGGACTTAGCACCACCATCAAGCAACCCTGAATCTGCAGTATGAGATTTGGGGGCAGAGAAAAGGAGACATGAAGGCCCAGCACCCACAAATCAGGGCTCTTCTCCTGCTCCCCAGCTCCGAGTGGCAGAGGCCACTCAGACATCCTCACAGAGCCCTGAGCTCAGCTCTAACTCCACCTGCCCACTGCAGGGTGCTGGAGTATCACCTGTTCCGTCAGGAAACAGGATGGATGGAACCACTGGCTGATGGCACCTCCTTATTAGCTCCCAAACAGAAACCACTGGTCACAGAGTGGAGGCTCCGTGGTCACCTGCCCTGGTGCTGCCGTCCTTATTGATATTCCCTTCACAGAGCAGACCTGATGCTGGGGAACACGGACACATGCCGCGCTATCCCTTCCACTATCACAGAGCCGCTGCCCAGGACTCGGCAAATTCAATTAAGACGGTTATTAATCTTTCCCAACAAAGGCTCAATCCAGCCCCACAAAGGTTTCAACAGGGCAGCCAGAGCTGGCATGCTGGAGGCCGGGCCCCCACAGGAGCACAGGTCCCCTGAGCCAGGGGCCTTGCCTGAGCCACCCCCAGGCCCACCCTGCCCTGACGCCTCAGCTGCCATACTGGGCTGAGTGCCCGAGACAGATGAAGCTGCCCACCTGCCAAATAGGCTTTGACAAACACACACCGGGATGCAGCATGAGGATGGACCCTGGGAAAAGGCGGTCTTGCATGAACCCTGCCCAGTCCACGTGGTCTGGGGAAGGGTCCCGGGGGGCAAGCATCTCTATTCCTGGATGTTCCGGTGGCTGTCCATCAGCAGCTACTTCTTTGGTGGGTATGTAAGGAGCACCTCCTGCCCCCCAATAGGATTGAGGGGGGCTTTGTGTTATTAGCTGAAAAGGGGAGGTGAAGGCAGGTTGCACAAACTGGGCATGGTGGTGCACATGTGCAATCCTAGCTACTCAGGAGGCTGAGGCAGGAGGATTGAAAGTTTGAAGCCGGCTTGGGCAACTTAGTGAGACCCTTTATCAAAATTAAAATATAAAGGGCTGAGATGTACACTCAGTAGTAGAATACTTGTCTAGCATTTGCAAAGCCCTGGGTTTGACCCCCAGCATCCCTCCCGTGCCCCCTCAAAAAAAGGCAGGTTTAGAGCCAGTGTCAGCTACTTAGTGAAGGCCATCTACAACTTAGTGAAACCCTATTTCAAAATAAAAGAATAAAATAGGGCTGGGGGTGTAGCTCGGAGGTAGAATGCTACTGGGTTCCATCCCTAGGTTGTGAAGCAAGGAACCCTGCTCCAGAGGGGTCTGGGTGCAGCTCTCCCTTTTCCCCTCTTGTCAGCAGGCAGCCAGCTACCACAGAGGCCAGGACCAGCCAGGACCTGGTGTCAGGCCCCTCGGGGATGTGAGACTGACACGGCTCCCACTGTGTGGATCTAATTAAGGCCTCCGAACCGTGTCTGTCGGGAGGATTTAGCTGTCTCCAAAGACAGGTCCCCGCTGTTAGGGTCTGGCAGCTCATAACACGTGCAACTGTCGGCTGTCACCACCCCTCCACCCCAAGACCCAGGCCTGGACACCCCCATGCTCCTTGGCCAGGTGTGGATGGCTCTGCCCATCCCAGGGGTGGAGGCTACAGGGGACAACCTCTCACCCCCACTGGGAACACAGGAGTCCACAGGAACGACTAGGGAACAGCCTGGAGGCCCTGTGGGGTCACATGGCTTAAGGTCATGCCCTCCAGCATGGCCCCCCACATTCCAGAGATGCTAAGCACAGGGATGGGGCCACCCAAGCCCAAGAGTGAAGCTGACATGGGAAACAGCCAACACCTGCAGCCACAGGCAGTCCCCACCGGTGGGCGATCGGACCTCCACGCCCCACTCTGGGAACAGGGTTAGACAGCAGCCAAGGGATGGGGAGGGGCAAGCTACATCCCGAGGCCCACGGTCTCAGGCAGGGTCGCAGCCACCTGTCCACAGCATCCCAATTCCAAGGCTAAGCCCAGCCCAGAGCTCCTGCCACTCTCTTAGGTGCCCAGGGATGCCGGGCAGATGGCAAGGCCCGAGCCCAGACCTAGGGCGCCTGGCGTGCACACACATGCCCTGTGATCGCAAACAAGTGCGCTGCGGGCACCGGCAGGTACAAAGCGGCCCTTCAAAGACAGGAAAGGAACACAGCCGAGGCCTCCAGAGACAAAGGAGGGCTGAACAGAGCAGCCAGCTATGCCAGTCCGCAGCAGAGCCTCTCTCTGCACATGGGGAACGCACCCACCTCCACGGCCTCTGCACAGAGCCCGGCTCGATGGCAGCTTGGCTGCATGAAGTAATCAGTCGCTGCAAAGGCAGCCTCACTTCAGACAGCGTGCCTTCCCAGACTGTGTACAGCCCTGCAGGAGGCCTGGGATGGGCCAAGGGGCAGGCTAGACCTTCGCGTGGGTGATTCTGGCACACACTGCCAGAGCCACTTGCCCAGGTGTGCACACTGTACCAGGAGTATCAGGACGCTGGTGTCCTACTCCACCTGGCTATCTCATCCGCTGGCTCAGGCTCAGCCCAGTTCTAGGCATCCTTTACCCTGCGGCCTCCATGCCAGTCCCTTGGGTGCCTGCCGCTGCAGAGGGCATGGGACAGAGGGAGGAGCAGCTGCTGCCATATTCTGGTGAATTCCAGATCCCCAGTGTGAGCCCCTGCAGGGAGCTGGGACCAGCACACACAGCACTGCTTCTGCCACCAGGCTTGGCTCGCCTCCCCGGCCACCGTCCAGGCTCCTTAGCCATGGGGATGGTGCATGTCCTCATGTGCCAGCGACTGGCCTGGAGCCTCAGACCCAGCCAGACACAAGCTTCATCCCAAACTGCCGGTCAGCCCAACTACCAAAACCCTCAGGAAGCCAGCCGAAGTTGCAGCCAAGTGCACATCCATCAAAACAGCCCTGAAAGCCACAGAGCTCACCTTTGCAATGACACCTGCCACCAGCTGGAGACGACCCCGAGGCGTGCCTCGACAGACACGCAAGGCTGAGGACTTGGGGACTGGAGTCAACCAGCAGACAGGCATGTGGGCGGCTGCTGGCTAGGGGATTCGACGCCAGAAATCGGAGCCGCTCTCCATTCCCTGACTAGGCAGCCTGCCGTATCAAAGCAGGGCCGCGAGAGCGAACTGCAGAGACCTTTCCACGGCACGGAAAGAAGCACTCCGCATGAAGATGAGAGGACGTTCCCTCTGTGAGCCGAGGCCCAAGGCTGCCTCCCCGGCTGTGCGGCTGGAGCTGAGTACTGAAAGACCCGGGCACCAAAGGCAGAGGCTGCCCCGGCCACTCGCTCATTCCAAAGGGGAGAAAGAACAAGGGCAGCTCCAGCGGCTTGTCTGAAGCAAAAATGACTCCCTGGCTTCTACCACTGCGCGGCTGGGCCCCGTCCAGCAGCAGGGAGGCGCGCGCTGCTGAGATTGGGGTCTACCTCTGAGCAGCACACATCTGGCTGACATCAGCGGAGAGTGCTGCTTGGCACCCTCACTTTCATGGGAAGAAAAAAGCTCGAGCGAGCTCTGAAGGGAGTCAGGGTGGGGGCAGCACTGTCCCTCAGCAATTAGACCAGGGTCCGTGTGGGGGAGTCCTGCACCGCCCTGACGGACTGAGAGGGAGGAGAACAGGAGCCATAGGAAGCTTCCCCCTTCCTGAGAAATAAAAGGCAAGAAAAACCTGAAGAATGAAAAGGGGAAGAAATCAGGCAGAAAGAGGAGGAAGATGGGGAGGAGCAAGGTCACCGCTACTTCTGGCAACCCCGTCCTGCACAGCTACGGGCCACACCCAGAGGGGCCCAGGAAGGAGGGTGGCAGTGACAGGGCAGGCTGTCACTTCACTGCATGTCTGTAGGCTCAGCTATACAGAAGGCTGAGGTCGGAGGATCACTTGAGCCCAGGTGTTCAAGGCCAGCCTGGGCATAGCAAGAACCCTCTCAAAAAAAAAATCAAGTCAGCCGGGCGTGGTGGCACATGCTTGTAATCCCAGTACTGTGGGAGGCGGAGACGGGAGGATCGGGGTTTGCAGCCAGCCTCAGCTCTCTCTCGCTCTCTCTCTCCGTCTCTCTCTCTCTCTCTACTTAGTGAGGCCCTCTGCAACTTCGTGAGACCCAGTTTCAAAATAAAGTATAAAAAATAGGGCTGGGGGTGTAGCGCGGAGGTAGAACGCCCCTGCGTTCAATCCCCAGTACCGCAAAAGAAAAAAAAAAAGATGTGACTGCATAACACATATGCACTTGACAACACAGCCTGCAAACACATAAAGCAAAGGCTAACCAGATAAGCTGGTGAGCCACCATCCTGGGGGAGTAAGAAGCATGTCTCTATTTCACAAATAGCTGCTGCAGAGTAACACAGAGCCTTGGGGCATTCATCTTGCAAGAGAGCTCAGCCTCACAGCACCCATGCACCAGCTCGTTCAGAACAGCAAAACCCACTGGGGAATAGCTCAGCTGCTGATCAAGAGGAGAACGGAGGAACGAATGGTTCACTGTGTGTTTATGGAATATTCTACAGCAGTAAAAATGAAGGCACAGGTCTGAGAGTAAAAAGAGCAGCTGTACAAATGCATCTTCCTACGGCTGATGCTCGGTGGCCTGAGGCCCAAGAGTCCTACAGGGCCCTGGTTGTTTGAAGCTCTATCTCCCTCCTGGCCTCGCCACCCTCCTCCAGTCTAGACTTTTCACATTTCTGCAAAAATACCATGTTTTTGTTCACTGTACCCCTTTGGACATGCCCTGATCCCCTTTCTCCACTCTCCCGGCGGCCCGTCCCCCTCACCCTGGGGTTGCTGCTCTGTTGGACCCTGTGGATGGTACATGGGTGATATCTTATTTGTGGGCCTTTCAAGGGGCAATCATCACCACCCTAGCCCAACCCATGGACACTGTCAAGAAACTTAGATCACCCAAGACAATGACCTTAAAAGCTTCCAGAGGCAGGCGTGGTGGCACACACTTGTAATCCCAGTACTTGGGAGGCTGAGACAGGAGAATCACAGGTTCAAGGTCAGCCTCAGCAACTTAGTGAGACTATCAGCAACCCAGTGAGACTCTGTTTCAAAACAAAATAACAAGGGCTGGCGGCGTAGCTTGGAGGTAGAAAAAGCCCCTAGGTTTGATCCCCAGTACCACCCCCTCACACACGCAAGCTTCCAGGAAGAGAAAATCAAGAACATTCATATAAAATTTGTTTTGTGTGTGTGTGTGGTATTGGGGATGGCTCAGGAACAAGCTGATGAGATCCACAAAGGCAGCAGAGGGAGATGTGCAACCACCATCAACTCTCGAGAAAACAGAGCTGTCATAATAAAAACCATGATCAGAGTCATAACAAAAATCCAAGAACTAGCCGGGCGTGGGGGCACATGCTTGTAATCCCAGTACTTGGGAGGCTGAGACAGGAGGGTCGCAGGTTCATAGCCAGCCTCACCTACTTAGTAAGGCTCTCCGCAACTTAGTGAGACCCGGTTTCAAAATAAAGAATAAAAAGTAAGGCTGGGAGTGTAGCTCGGAGGTAGAATGCCCCTGGGTTCAATCCCCAGTACCACACACACACACACAAAAAAAAACTGCTGGACTGGGGATGTAGCTCAGTGGTAGAGGTATGCCTGGCATGTATGAGGCCCTGAGTTCCATCCCCAGCACTCCCCTACCCCCAAAAAAAAGAAAAACTTGTAAAAGTGAAGGATGAGACTGAGAGAAAATATTTGCAAAGCACACACCTGATACAGAACTCATATTTAGAGTATATAGAGAGAGCTTTTGTTTTGGTGGTAGTGGGGAGTGAACCCAGGGTCGTTCTACCTCTGAGCTACTGAGCTATACCCCCGTCCTTTTTTACTCTTTAATTTGAAACAGAATCAAGTTACCAAAAGTTGGCCTCGAAATTGCAATCCTCCTGTCTCAGTCTCCCAAGTACTGAGTGTATAGAGAACTTTTTATAAATCCATAAAAAGACAAAACCCCAAATAAAATAAGGGGGAAGGACTTGAATGGACATGTCAATAAATAGAAATAAATGGCAAATCAGCACATGGTAAGATGTTCAACACAGTAAATTAGGGAAATGCAAATTTATCTATTTATTATTATTTATTTATTTATTTATTTTATTGTGGTGCTGAGGATGGAACCCAGGTACCTCCGAGCTACACACCCAGCCCTATTTTTTATTCTTTATTTTGAAACAAGGTTTCACTAAGTTGCAGAGGGCCTAAGTAGCTGAGGCTGACTACGAACCTGCAATCCTCCTGTCTCAGCCTCCCAAGTACTGGGATTCCAAGCAAGCGTGCACCACCACGCCCAGCTGGGAAATGCAAATTTAGAAATGCCCCAACTAGAAATAACCCAATCAACAGATGGAGGTATAAGCAACCTGGCACATCCATACAGGACCACAGCTCACCAGTACAACCAAGAATCACTAACACAGGGAGGCCTGGGCAAGCCAAGTGCGCAGACCAGAGGCGGTCTGGCAGGAAGGAATGCACACTGTACCCCGTGATGCCATTTACATCGACTCCGGCACACACACAGAGCTAAGGTGACAGAAAGCAGACGAGTGACTGCCTGAACGGGGGAGGGCCTGGGGAGAGGGGAGGAGTGGACAGATTCGCCGGCTCCATCAGGAAGCGGCTTGCACAGCTGCACACATGGCAGAGCTCTCCACGCTGTACGCTCAAATATGTGTGTGGTACGCTATGCTTCAATTATGCCTCCATAAAGCTGTAAAACAGGCAGTCACAAGATACTGTGCTTTAGCCGGAAAAGGATTTATACTGTCACCGTATAAACAGTGTACATAGATTTCAGCAAAACTTATGGTAATTATATTGGGTGGGGCAAGGGGACAGCATAAAAAAAGCTAAATCCAAATCTTCCACCATAAGAACATATTGGATAATGTCTAAAGTTAAAAAGAAAAATAGCATAAACCTATCTTTCAGACACATGGAAGCAAGTAGCAAGACAGCGCGTGGAGCCAAAGCCGCTGCCTCTGAGAAGCGGGACGTAGGCATTGAGGGGCAAGAGGGCCACTTACTTTTTTTTTTTTTTGCGGTACCAGGGATTGAACTCAGGGGCGTTCTACCTCCGCGCTACACCCCCGGCCCTATTTTTTTATACTTTATTTTGAAACTGGGTCTCACGAAGTTGCAAAGGGCCTCACTAAGTAGAGAGAGAGAGAGAGAGAGAGACAGGGAGGGAGCGAGAGAGCAAGAGTGCGAGAGAGAGAGAGAGTTGAGGCTGGCCGCGAACCCGGATCCTCCGGTCTCCGCCTCCCAAAGTACTGGGATTACAAGCGTGCGCCACCACGCCTGGCTCCACTTACTTTAAAGGAGAGCTAGATGGGGGAGCTGTGCAAACCTTGCGAATATACTAAACTCCACAGAATCCTTCGCTGTGCAGGGATGGACTGCATGGTGCATGAATTACGTCGATAAAGCTGTTACCAAAAAAAAAAAAAATCTGACTTGGGAGCGAGGCTGGCCACACACCCAGTACAGACTCCACTCCCCAAGTCAGCTCCCGGATTCAGGCCGGAGCCCCGCTGCCACTTGGCCCTGCAGTTCATCGCAGACGGAGGACTCCACCGCAGACGTTCTGGACTCTTGCTGCAGTCCCAGACACACCCACCCCACCCTGGCTGTAGGACTGCCTAGGGCAGACCCTTACCCCCATGTATCACCGCAGAAGGCCTTGGTCCTCTAGCACAGGATGAGAAAATGCTCCTCCACAGACACACTGGTGCTCATGCACAACCGGAAGATGTCCTCCAAGGGGTCAGAAGGCCAGACTGGGAGGGATGGCACTTCAAACTCCACAGACCTGGACCCTGGCCAGGAGTTCTGGGCTGGGCCCATATGTGGCCTCTCAGCCCACAGCCAGCTGTCCTCTGCCATGTGGCCCCGGAGTCATGGCCTCCACTGCCCCCACATCGTCTACCTCACCCACCAGCTGAGCCTGTTGGCCTGACTGCAGTGGGGTATCAGCAGCCCCACCAACACCTTCCACCCTCACTTTTGCAGGGACTGCAAGGGGCTCTGGTCAGCCCTGCACGCAGAAGGTGAGGTTGCCCTGTAGAGCCACCAGGACTGGCAGGAGCAACGCGGTTTTCCTCCCAGACACCTAAGAGTCCACACAAGCTCTGGCCGCTGTGAGAGGACCTCTTGCCCTGGACTCCTGCTACACAACACAGGGCTACGTCCACATGAGGCCTCGCCCCTGCCCTGCCCAGGCAGGCCCCGTGGTTGCGTGTCAACACAGCAGCACCTTGTGAACTCTGGAAGCCACAGGGATCGTGAGACTTGCAGCACAAAAGTGGGCCTCGGGTCCTCAAAGGGGGGAATGGCAGAGGTGGCTGCAAGGCCCACCGTCCACAAGTCTGACTTCTGTGCAGGAGGTCATGAGGTCAACAAAAGAGCGGAGTGGGGGGGTGAGAGCAGGCAGAGCCATGTACGGGGTCTCCGCCTGGAAGCCACAGCGTCTGGGAGACAGAAACCCTTTCTGGGAGTTGGAATTAATGGGCAGGAAGATACACTCAGGGACCCCCAATCTGCCAACACACCCCTCTCATTAGTCAAGAGGAGCCACCAGCCCCGAAAGGAAAACAGAACAGAGGGAATGGAGTGCATCAGCCTGACCCACATCGTCCTGCTTCCACCGGACCATCTCCACAAACCCCAGCTTACAACACTGCATGGGAACCATGGCTTCGACGTTGCACACTGGATGATGTTAGTACCGCCATCTCCCCGCGGAACGTTTACAAAAGACAGACATGCATAGAGAAAATAACCTGCCCGGGAAGTCTACCTGTTAACGCTTCTGGGGGCTCCTTTATTTATCATGAACGTGTATATGTGTGTATGTGCATTTAAGCAAAATGGGGTCGCACCCTCCATGGGCTGGCCTCCTGTTCACGCATTTTCACACCAGCAATGATTCCGCGTGTGAACACCATCAGCAGAATCTACCTTCCCACACGCGTGTTCCCTTTGTGGGCCGTTCCGGTCTGGCCTGGAACACCTCAAGTGTGGCTTTGCCTGCATCACCTCCTCACCCAAGTCCACTCCTCAGGGCCGATGAGCACAAGCTCCAGGCAGCACCCCAATGCCACCTGGTGCACCCCACTTTCACTGGGGAGGGTGCCCCTCACCAGTTCTGCAGTTTGCTGCCAGTTTAATTAATCTTGTCTTATTTGACAGCTAAAAACTGGATCTCAAATTGAATGAGGCCCAGGCCTGCTTGGGTACATCGGCCAACTTGAGGACCTCGCGGCTGGCTCTCTATGTGGTCTGGGGTCTCACCGAGTTCCTTGGAGCCCTGGCTCTCGCTAGCCAGCTCCCCCATCTTCACCAGGGCATCAAAATAGCCTTTGGCAGCAAAGGTCACACCTAAGGGAGAAAAGGAGAGAGTGATTACTTCCCTAAGGGCTGGACAAGACCCACAGAAAATCGCAGCAACCGCAACCCGGGCCAAACCCCTCTGTGCGCCTGGACAGGCTCAGAGAATACTTCAACTCGGCCGGGCATGGTGGTGCAAGCCTGTAATCCCAGTACTTGGGAGGCTGAGATAGAAGGATCACAGGTTCGCGGCCAGCCTCAGCTACTTAGTGAGGCCCTCCACAACTTAGTGAAACCCTGTTTCAACATAAAGAATAAAAAAATAGGGCTGGGGTTGTAGCTCAGAGGTAGAATGCCCCTGGGTTCAATTCTCAGTACAGCAAAAAAAAAAAAAAAAAAGAATACTCCAACTCGGTTTCTAGGTTGGACAGCCCCCATTCCTTGTTGATGTTCTTACTTCATTCCAATCATGAGGCTCCTTTTATTTGTAAGAACACAGTGTACCGTGCAGTCCAGAGCTATTCAAGTCTAACTGCAGAGGCTGCACCCTGTCACGTGCTGTTGGACGAGGGGGGTGGGGGAGCTCTGCTGTGAGTACACTTCACCAGACAAAGAGCGGCCCTGGGCAAGAACACCACAACCTGGAAGGTGGGAAGCTACGGATCTACTCAAGGATCCCAAGCCCAACCGGAGAGGGAGCACGCCATTTCTCACTGTTCCGTGTCTCCGAACAGGACCTGGGCGGGATTAGGAGCCGCTGCCCAGAGTGGGCTGAAAGCATCTCAGGGAGGAACTGCTGTGGCCAGAGGGGCTTTGTCCCTCACTCCAGAGGAAACCCTGTTCTACCCAGGATCGGTGAGGAAAGCTTGGCCCTGCAGAGTCCTCCCCAGCCGCAGACCGGCAGCCAGTGCCGGGGTGCAGAGAGCACACGGAGGAGCTGGTGGTCTGGGCTTCCTCCCTGCTAGCTCACATGGCCCTCCCCAACGCTTGGGGTGCCTAGCACACTCCTGCATCTGCCCCACCCACCCTACCCTTTAGGCTGCACGAAGAAGGGGGCAGTACCCTGGAGAGCAGGGCAGTGGGGAGCAGCCGCCAATGGCATAATTACAACTTCTAATCCATTTTTTCTACAGGACTCAGGGGCTTATAACTGGCCACTTGATCAAATTTTATTTATATAGTTTTCAATGAAGTGTACACAATTTGTTCTACAGCACAAGACCATGTCTCCAGGGGACCGAAGTGCTTCTGCTGCCTGGGAAGGGTGGGCTTCTTAAATGAAAAAAAGAAAAAAAAAAAAGCAGAAGTTGGGCGCTCGGGAAACCAAGTGCAGGCGAGGCAGTGCTGGTAGCCCGTGCGGCTGAGCGCAGTTCTATAAGACAATCACGGAAAACAGGAAGAGGAAGTAACCCTCCAGATTGTGCACACACAGCTCCGCCAACCTTGGGAGGAACCTAAGGGGGAGGTGGAAAGGCCTGGAAGGAAGCCCGTGCCTAGACATCAAAGAGCTGGAGCCCACAAGTCAAAGAGGAGACCACAGGCCGCGGCTTCCACCAGGATCCTCGGAAAGGGCGTCACAGACCCCTCCCCGAACGCAGGGCACCTGACAACGGAATTCCCCCGTCTAAGGGACAGCCACCAGGGTAAGAAGTAATGTCCTGTGGTGCAGGTCACCAAGCGCCCCGCAGACCACGGCTTTGGAAAAAGGACCCATCACAGGTCTGAAACACGCAAGCTCTACTCCCAGTCTCCACAGGGGGAGGGGGAGCCGTCCTGGATCCCCTGACTCCCGCATCCCTGGTACACAAGGAAAACCTGACCCCAATAAGGGATGAAAAGCTGGTGGCAAAGCCAGGCATGGTGGCGCACGCTTGTAATCCCAGTACTTGGGAGACTGAGACTGGAGGATGCGGGTTCGCGGCCAGCCTCAGCTACTTAGTGAGGCCCTCCGCAACTTAGTGAGACCCTGTTTCAAAATAAAGATTAAAAAAAAAATAGGGCTGGGGGTGTAGCTGGGAGGTAGAATGCCCCTGGGTTCAATCCCCAGTACTGCAAAAAAAAAAAAAAAAACAAAACAACTGGTGGCATTTAAAGGGCCTAGAAATTAGTTTTGCTTGGAAAACCCGGTCACGGCATGCTGTACCTGAGCAACAGGAACGCCGTCGGGAGCCCTCTCCCCCTACTCCATTCCCAGCCCGAGCCTCCCCTCCCTGCCCCCGGTCAGAAGCCTAGTCCAGGAGTCAGTACTCAGAGGTGAGGCCAGGTCAGCTTCCAAGGACACAGGAGGGCTGCAGGCACAAGCACCACAGCAGGGAGGGCAAAGAGAGGGCCCCCAGCAGGCTGAGAACGCTGCCACTTCCATGACCAAGCCTGGGGGCTCCTCCCGGGGGAAGCGGCCATCACACAGCCTGACAGTCTGTGTTGTCATGAAGACCCTGCAGACTGGCTCTCCACTTGAGGGAAACGGCTTTTTTTTTTTTTAGTACTGGGGGGTGAACCCAGGGGCATTCTACCTCCAAGCTACACCCCGGACTTTTAAAAACAAAATTCTGTGTTGAAACAGGGTCTCAGTAAGTTGCTGAGGCTAGCCTCGAACCCGCGATCCTTCTGTTGGCTAGCCTCCCAAGTACTAGGATTACAGACATGGACCACCATACCTGGCTTGAGGGGGATGGCTTCTTAAAGACAATTTTGATAGGGCAGAATCCATATGTACCAGTGGGTGCCTGTCTGTGCTCACAGACCCGTAGGTCCCTGGGGCAGTGCCACTGGGCTCAGGGCTGCAGAGAGGTGGGGTGGGGATGAATGCAGTCTCCCCAAGGCAGTCCTGGGGTACCCAGTGGTGGGCCTACCACCTGTCCCCTCCCTGAGCTGGGCAGGGGGTCCCCAAGGAGCCTGTGAGCTCAGGTGTCTGGCACTGCCTCCCATGACGCTCCTGAATCAGGAGCGTCAGGGCACTGACTCACCAAGGAGAGGCTACAGACCCCCAACCCAAGGCCACCATGTACACCCCCATACCCCTATCCTGAGGTGGCCTGCTTGTCACCACAACCTGGGGACAGCAAAGATAGTGGTCACCATGGCGGCAGGGGCACATTCAGAGCTCAAAGGCTCAGCCTGTTCAGTTTTGTTTCTGGAAGAAAGTGACTCCCAGGGCTTTCACCCAAGCCCTGGGGCTGAGCTCAAGTCCACCTGGAGAGTTGGGACGGTCACAGCCCGGCCACCCGCTCTACCTGCCAGGGCTTTCTCGTAGTTCTTCCCCATGGCGATGAAGTTGCGGAGGCTGGGGTTAAATTGCTCCATGATGGTCTGCAAGAGAGCAGAGAGAGGCAGGTCACCAGCGCCGTCCACCCACGACTCTAGGGCCCACCCCGGGGAGGACTGCCCCCGCCCAGTTCCATCCCCAGCTCTTCCCCCTGCAGAACACCCTGGGGCAAGTGGCCCGGTGTGTGTTCACATCTGTAGCAGGGGGCGAGCACGGATCCTGAGCACGGGGTGTCTGCAGAGGAGCAGGGAGCACTCGCTGGGCCACGCGGTACAGTCGGCACTCAGATGCCAGGCCGCAGAGGCGCCATCCCCTGGCTGGCAGGGCTGAGTCAGCCGAGCAGGCCGCCCGCCGCCCCACAAACGCTCAGCAACGCCCCCCACGCTAAAACCCTAACTCAACACATCAATTACCAAACATCAACTCTGATTAGTGCCGTCCCCAGCCTGATTTGCAAATACCACGCTATGAATAATCCAACAGGCTCCGGATCTGTTTGCCTGACGGACTGTGGTCTCGGTGCCAATATCGGCAGTTCTTAGACTCAAGAAATTAGATTTTCCCTGCGAAGGCCAAATAAATGTTTTAATTACAAGGCGTAAAAACAGGCACACACAAACAGCAGCCAAATGAGAATTCCACCGGCATAATACACACTGACTGTCAGCAGCAACCCCAGCCAGGGAGGACCCCGAGGAACTCTGAAAGAAAATCCTGTCTCAGCCACATCCTAAGCCTTCCGGTGGTTTGTCATGCTGTGAGCCTGATCCTTCCTGAGGATAACAGGAAGGGAAACTGCCTGGCTCTGCTGCAGACACGCAGGAGGCCATCAGGGCCTCCACCCACCCAGCCCCAACCTGTGGGCCGGGGTGTCTCGGCTCCTGTCTAGGCTGCCAGTCCAGCATGGCAGACGAGGTCATTTGAGGTCACAAAGCCTCTCCCTACCATGGATCTGGCTCTAGAAAACCAGCTGACCTGTGTTCCTTCTGCCCACCCTGAAGTATGGCAGGGTGCTGCACCCAGAGAGGCACCAAGACCCATGTTCTGGGGGGAGGGAGGCTCAAGTTCTGAGCTACCACCTACTCCGGCGCAGTCCTGGGTGTGCCGATCCCTCAGCACCTCAGGACACCCACAGACCAGAACCTTGGACAATGGCACTGCTCCGTCAAGTCTACAGGGCAAGTTTGTGCCCAGCTTCTGATTATGAACACGGTGCGGCACAAGTGTGACAGTGTGACACCTACTTGTGCCCGCCCAGAGCCCACATGCATGGTGGGATGCAGCAGCCACCCAAGCAAAGCTCCGTGGAGCCAGTGTCTCTGGAGGGAAGGCACCAGGGGCAGCTCCTGCGGGGTGGAGAGGGAGACTCCCTGGGGAGTGGAAGACAGGGAAGCTGTGGCCCTCAAGTGCAGTAACTTCCCCCAGGCAGGACAGGAAGCTGCGGAGGGTCGGGTGGGAACACAGCAATGCCAACCACATTTAAAAGGCCCATCTAGCCGGGTGTGGTGGCGAACACCTGTAATCCAGTACTTGGGAGGCTGAGACAGGAGGATCGCAGGTGCGCAGCCAGCCTCAGTAACTTAATGAGGCCCGCTGCTACTTAGTGAGACTGTTTCACAACTTAAAAAAAAGTAAAATAGGGCTGGGGGTGTAGCTCAGAGAAAGAATGTCCCTGGGTTCAATCCCTAGTACCACAACAAAAATAAATAAAAGGTCCATCTGTAGCCGGGCATGGTAGCACATGCCTGTAATCCCAGTATTTGGGAGGCTGAGACAGGAGGATCACAGGTTCAAGGACAGTCTTGGCAACTTAGTAAGACCCTCAGCAACTTAGACCTTGTTTCAAAATAAAAAATAAAAAGGGCTGGGGGTGTAGCTCAGAGGTAGAATGCCCCAGGTTCAATCCCCAGTACAAAAAAATAAAAGGTCCATCTAGCATCTCAGATTTTAGCCAAGGGTCCTGGTAGACACTAGGAGGCACCATGGAGGCTCAATCCTCCAGTTAAGAAGGGAAGAAAAAGCCAGGCATGGGGGCGCACGCTTGCAATTCCAGTACTTGGGAGGCTGAGAGAGGAGGATCGCAGGTTGAAGGACAGCCTCAACAAGTAGTAAGGTTCTCATCAACCTAGGGAGACCCTGTTTCAAAATAAAAATAAAGACCGGGCGTGGTGGCGCATGCCTGTAATCCCAGTACTTTGGGAAGTGGAAACCAGAGGATCCGGGTTCCCGGCCAGTCTCAGCTCGCTCGCTCGCTCTCTCTCTCGCTCTCTCTCTCTCTCTCTCTCTCTCTACCTACCTACCTACCTACCTACCGAGGCCCTCTGCAACTTCGTGAGACCCGGTTTCAAAATAAAGTATAAAAAAATAGGGCCGGGGCCGGGCGTGGTGGCGCACGCTTGTAATCCCAGTACTTGGGAAGCGGAGACCGGAGGATCCGGGTTCGTGGCCAGTTTCAGTTACTTAGTGAGGCCCTCCACAACTTCGTGAGACCTGGTTTCAAAATAAAGAATAAAAAATAGGGCTGGGGGTGTAGCTCAGAGGTAAAACGCCCTTGGGTTCAATCCCTGGTACCGCAAAAAAAAAAATAGGGCCGGGGGTGTAGCGCCGAGGTAGAACGCCCCTGGGTATATTCCCTGGTACTGCAAAAATAAATAAATAAATAAATAAATAAATAAATAAATAAATAAATAAATAAAAAAAATAGGACTGGGGGTGTGGCTTGAAGGTAGAATGTCCCTGGTTTTAATCCCCAGACCCCCCCCCACACACACACACACACACGAAGACAAGAAAAGGCAGTTCCAGCCAGGGCTGGATTCCTGGTTCTCTGAACAGGAGGCACCGGATGTGGGGCAGGAGGGATGGGGGCATATCAGGCTTCTGGTCTGGGAACAGGGCACCGGGGTGGAGCATGTGGTACACAGAGGTGGGAGCTGGGCAGCTGGACAGTGGAATCCAAGGAGTGCCTGGGAATGGGGCAGGGACGTGGGCAGTGGGATGAGCCAGCTGTGGCATCTGGGAGAAGGCTGGGCTGGAGACCAAGACCAGGAGTTCTGGCAGAAGTAGGTAAGCTCCTTGCAACATTAAGACGCTCTGACCGAGGAATGGCAGAAGGCTAGGTAGAGCAACGCTGCAGGGGGGCTGCTGCGGTGACACAGAACGGGAGCGGGGCATATAAGCTGGCAACGGTGGGTGTGACCGATTACTGTGTTCCAGTGTGTGTGTGCTCACAATATGAGCACGCACAGAGTTGTATCAGATGTTTCTCATGGTTTGTGACTGGCACAAGTCTGAGAACAGGGCCCCAGAGGATGGGCATGGAGTTAACCTCTTGCTCATCAGACCCGGGGAGCTGGCTCCAGGCCCATGGCAGGCCCTGGGGGAAAATGAGACTCAACCGGGGATCAGTCTGCTGAGCTCTGTCAACATGCTGAATGACAGGAGAAAATGCCAGAGCCACCCAGGGCCAAGCAAGGCAGGTCAGTGAGACACCGGCCAAGCAAGCCCTCTGCGTGACACATGGGGACAGCTGTGAGGTTTCACTTCCTTAGTACAGTAGCTGAGCTCACACACAAGGAATGTGGCAGCAAGTGGGCAGGGAGGCATGGGCGCAGGGTGCCAGCCAGGCCACCTGGGCTCGGCCAGGTGCTGCTGTCTCAGCCTGGAGGTGGTGGCAGAGGCAGGAATGCCTTGTGCTGACATCATGGGGGCCCTGTCCTTGCAGGGGATGGGCCAGCTCCTCCTCCCAGATCTGTGCACTGACCCTGGGCTCTGGTGGGAAGAATGGGCCTTCTGTGGGGCCAAGCCTCGTACTCCCCGTGAATGTCCCCAACCCTCCTCTGGGTCAGCCATCTCTCAGCAACCATGGGACGGGCCGGATGGCTGGGGAAGGCCCAGCCTCCCAGTGGGGGATCCATCTCTGGTGGACAGGTATCTAGGAGCCCAGGTCCTTCTTGTCATTCTAGGGCTCATGCAGCAGCCATTCAGAACTGGCAGGCCACACCTTCCCCACAAGAAAACGAAGATGGAGCTGGGCATGGTGGCGCATGCCTGTAATTCCAGTACTTGGGAGGCGGAGGTAGGAGGATTGCAGGTTGGAATACAGTCTCAGCAATATGGCGCGATTCTCAGCAACCTAGTGAGACCCTGTTTCAAAACAAAAAATAGGGGTGGGGGTGTAGCTCAGAGGTAGAATGCCTCTGGATTCAATTTCCAGCACCACAAAAAGAAAACCAAGATGGGCCCAAACCCACCTAGAGCCCCAGGTAGAGGTTCCTACCCCCACCGGTAGAGTGAGCACACTTCAAGCCTGCCCTCCCTGGCCGGTCCAGGGTCCTGTCCTGCCTCTGCAGGCACCTGTAGCTGGAGGGACTTCACACTGTTCCTGGAGTCCCTGGGGCGGGTCATAGGAGCCAAAGACAGTGGTAGCAGCTTCCACCTTGGTTACCTCCTCCCCAGAGAGAACGCTAACGTCACCCACCGGAGAGTAGAGAAGGGGAGCACTCCAGAGTGGCCACCGAGTACCTTCCCCATGAGAGGAAAAATGTACGTTTCTGCGGACTCTGCCAGGAGGGAGCACAGTACAAACCAGGGCCAGGGGTCGGGTTTTTTTTTTTGGTACTGGGGATGGAACCCAGGGGCTTTCTGCCTCGGAGCTGCACCCCCAGCCCTTTTTATTTATTTTGAAACAGGGTCTTGCTAAGTTGCTGAGGGTCTCCCTACATTGCTGCGGCTTTCCTCGAACCTACAATCCTCCTGTCTCAGCCTCCCAAGTACTAGGATGACTGGAGTGTGCTGCTGTGCCCAGCTGCAGGGATCTGTCTGTTTTAAAGCAAAGAGAGTATCTTTTCTGATCAGCTCCAAAGGGCACACAAAAGGAAGAGCAGAAGCCAGGAGAAAGAATCTTCACACTGAGACAAGGAACTTGGCCTCTGTGGAGGAGCCTCCCTGAGCACGCAGGCCGGAAGCCAGCTGTCCACACAGGGGGCTCATGGGCCTGACCTACTGTCCTCCAGCCTCTAGCGAAAACTCAAGGGCACAAGAGGGTTCCCCAAGGCCCCACAGGATGTGACTATGTCCACTGCCAGGACAGAAATCCCGGTCTATGAGAAAGGACCTCGCTTCCTTCAAACTCCAATACCCATGCGTGCAAACAACAGTCCCCATCTGTGCAAATCTTGTGCTGCACGGTAAGATTGTGAGCTGCTCCTCGGGTAGCTTTCCTGGGCCAAGAACTATATTTAGCACCAGCGTTCTTTTACTTACCCACTTGTTCATTCCGTAGTCATTAGGGAAGCCTTCCTGCACCCCAGGTGAGGTGCAGGGGTGCCGAGAGGGGCTATGGACATGACATGGGAGACCTCACCCATAGAACACATGCCACTAAAGGACCCAGAGAGGAATGAAGTCCCTACAGGGGATGCGCAGGAGCTCAGACACAGTTTACAGTTGCCCTCCTGCTGGGACCCACAAAGCAGGATATCCTACAGCCCTGGAGCCATGGGGAATCCGGGCCCCACAGTGGGGCCCCAACAGGGACCCCCGGCCATCCCTACTCCAGCCCCCAGGCAACAGGGAAAGGCTGTTCGTTTCTACAGGAGAGCATGGGAGGAGGGCTGAGCCCACCCCTGTATAGGTGGCCCTCACCAGCAGGACACTGATAAGCCCTGGGAACCTTTCCTCTTGGCAGCTCCTCGCACTACGGGTCAGCCTGGAGGGTGACAGCTTGCCAGGCCAGTGAGGACAAAGGGCAGCAGAACAGCCATCCCCACCTCCCTTGCTTGAGGGAACAAGGGAAAAAGGAGGTCTTGCCAAGGGACTTTGCCCCCCTGGTCCCTGCACCCAGGGCCACTGTCTGCCAGCCCAGGATTCTGTCCACTCCTCAGTCTTGGTTCCTGCCACGGCCCCTCTCCAGCACGACTTAGCATGGCCGGCCCCTCCCAGCAAAGGATGCTAGGATGTTTGGCACATCCCTGTATGTGCATGCGGGTGTGTACAAGGGTGCAGGCATGTGCTACTTGCATGCACAGACAGGCGAGGCCGCGTTTCCTCTCCTCTCCATTCAGGTGACTCTCGGAGAGGATACTGGGACCCCTCATACCCTTATCCTCACCAGACCTACCTGTGAGCATCACTGTCCCATCTTACAGATGGACAAAGTGAGGCCCAAGGCCTTAGGAAGCCTGTGGAGCCAAGCCCTGGCTTCAGCTCTAGGCCAACCAAATAGCCAAATTCAGCCCTCTCCCCGCTCCCTGGCCCCTAGTGCTGTCCTTCAGGAAGCTGCACTCCAGTGACATCGGAAAGAGGAAGGGGCGGGGCGACCGGCTCTAGCGCCAAGCCTCTTCAGATGGCCAGTGCTCGGGACAGCTGGATACTGAGGAAGGGCCCCCGTCTGCCCACCTGCTTCAGCAAACACCAGCTCCAGGTTCCCAGGCCGCCTGACTCTCACACCACTCCACTCCCACCACTGCCGGAATGCAGCAGAGAAAACAGGTGCCAACTGTGGGGCCGGCAGCCCCAGAGACACCGCCAAGTCCACCAAGGTGCTGCTGCCCTGGTGAGAAGACTGTGCATGCAGACACGGACCCCACGGCACCCCACAGCTCCAGTCCAGGCTTACCTGGCGAGACCCAGCCCGGGTGTCAAGGTTCCTGGAGAAGGGAGGGCAGGATGGGGCTATAGACACATGGGAACTAATGGAGCCCAGCCTGGGAGCCCAGGGTCCCTGACTCCTGCACCTGGGTGGCATGTGGGCAAGGTCCTCTCTGGAGAGCTTCCCAGGGATCACTGCCTGCAGGCAACAGGCCCAATGCCCCACTGCAGGGGGTACAGGCAGAGAGAAGGTGGCATCCACCCTCCAGGGGGGGCACCTGCTGCAGCCTCCCAAGAGGGAGCATGGGCCTGCTCAGGATCCTGGGCTCAGGGCCCTGCTCACTGTTCAGGTACAAGAGGAACTGGGGGTAGCTTTTGTCCCCTCAAAAACCAGGGGTTTTTTCTTGAATGAATAAACCATCTCCAGGGGCTCAGTGCGTGTTGGGAGGGCTGTCTGGAGGTAGCAGACCTGGAGTTGCACCTCGCTTGGTTAGAGAAGGTCGGAATGTGCATGGACTATTTTAGAAAATGAGAGGACGTGGGCTTGCGATGGAAAGCCCCTTGGAGTGAAGATGGGAGCACAAAGGCTAGCAGGAACCTGTGCCAAGGGGACAGGGGCAAGCCACGTGGAGCTCAAGTCCCCTTTCCCCACACCCTGCCTGCTGGCACCTGGGCCTCTGTAACCACAGTGCCCAGCCAAAGGCAGGGGGAAGCCTGCTGTGGCCAAACCCCTCTGAACGGCACTCTGTGTGGCTGCGGGTGACAAGCCCCCACCTCAGGACATCCAAAGGGAGCCTTGGCCAACACTTCCTGAGCAGACCGGCCACTGACGCACTCTGCAACCGGTGCTAGCATTGGGAAATGGGCCCTTTTCTGTGGAGGCTGGAAGAGATGTCCAGACTATTGCAGAACAGAGAGGGCTGGAGTCCCCAACTGAGAGAGGGGCAAAGGGTGGTCAGGTAGTCAAGGGTCCACCAGGCTCACAAGGCAAGCATCTTTAGCACCCCCCCAACACACACACACACAGAGGCAGGCAGGCAACAGGGGAGATGGCTGGTGGAGGGCAGAGCCCAGTGCCTTCCAGTAGACAGAAGGGGACCCAGAGGGCAGCGGGGACAGGTCTCATGCCACACCGCCAGGTTCCAGCAGGGCCTGGGCAAAAGCCATACTGCCACAACACAGCGCTCTAGTTCCCAGGTCTGGTGGCTCCCCTGGAGAAGCGGCTGGCGTTAATAAAGTGACTCCCATGTCTTTGGCAGGGTGCCAGATATGACAGTAGGGAGCAAGGTTGCTTCCCATGAGGCGGGGCCCAGGGCAGGTCCTCCTCCCATTGCCCCTGCCCACCCCCATCTAGGGACTGGGAAACTCCAGGAGAGGGACTGCCTGAGGCTGCAGTGAAGCCCTGGCTGGAAACAACCACAAAAGACGATATTCTTGCGACTCTTGAGCCAGGCCTTTCCATGTGACCCACGCAGGAAGGGCCCCCACGGCCCTCACACTCTGAACAAAGGCTCGCAGGGTCCCTGAGGCTCCCGAGTACCCACCCTCTTTTCTGAGGCCTTCAGCACCTACACCCCTGCCCCCAGATTTGTCAGGGGCTCTGTACCTCTTAGGCACCCCAAATCTGCACCCTCCTATATGAGGTCCCCAAGGGCAAAAGCCACCCTGAGGCCTTGCACACCAGCACCTGACCCAGGCCTCACACAAGGAAGCCTTATGTTGGTATGTGCTGGAGGGATTTGGTTGGTAGGCGCCAGGCCTGCGTTGGAAGCCAGGCCTACCCTGCCTGTCCCACTGTGAAAGCCACCCACCCCCACAGGAACCGGACAACACCCATCACTCACTCCAGGAGCCTCAGGGCAGCCAAGCCTGGACACAGGACGAACAGCCTGGCCATGTCCTTCCTGTCTGAGAAGTATGTCCTGCCCATCCTCAACCTCCATGGGGACACCCACCCCCTCCGTGTCTAGCCACCCCGGCCTATATAATGACATTACAGCATGGCCCCGGGAACCCCAGAGCCTTAGGCTGAGGACTGCAATTTGACTGAAGTTGGAAGGGATGTGAAACACAGCCTGGAAATTGATGGGTCACCACCAGTAGGACAGCACCCAGCAGCGCGGCAGAGCGTGACGGGCTGAACTGTGTGGCTCCCAGCATGCAGCTGCTGAAGCCTCACCCCAGCACCTCAGGGTCTACACCTGGAGTGAGGGTCTTTAAAGAGGTCATGAAGGTGAAATGAGGTCACTAGGGCAGGCTCAAAGCCAATCAGACTGGTGTCCTTACAGAGAGAGGAGATGAGGACACGGGCACACACAGAGAGACGACACATGAGGACATGGAGGAGACAAGGAGACAGGCCTCCGGAGAAGCCGGCCCTGCCCACACCTGATCTCAGACTTCCAACCTCCAGGCCCGTGGGAGGACAAGTCGCTTCAGCAGTCAGTTTGGGGCGCTATATTTCAGCAGCCGGAGCAGACCTGTGTCATCCCCACGTCGTGTGGAGAGGTCCCACCACTAGTTCTCTCAGAACCACTGATTACAGAGGGGCTCTGGCGACTGCTGGGCCATGGGAACACCCAAAGCCACCACTGAGTGGTCTTTCTCCTGCACGACAGTGTTGGCCGGGTCTCACAGAGCTCGGCTCTCTGCTGGAAGAGAAACTACTGATGAGCAAGCCAGGAGGCAGTCACGGAACGCTCTGGAACTGTCCATCCTCCCACTGACCTCAAGGTCAGGCAGGTAGGACATGCAGGCCCAAGAGCTGTTGCCACAGACAGGAGCACGGACCCTCTGAGCCCAGGAATGGGCTGGGTGTTCCCGCCTCTACCCACTGCCCTCTGAAGAACTTCTGCTCCATGTGCTGATGGCCCCAGCCACCACTGACCCAGTACTTTATGTGCCAGGAAATACTCTACCATCTCACTGAATTCCTGATGAGAAAACGGGGGCACTGGAGCTGAACATCTTGCTAAGGGCAGTACAGAAGCTGCATGCGGGAAGCCAGGGTCTAGGGCCCGGCCTGGCGCAGATCCAAGCTCAGCCGCCTACCAGCTGATGGGTGTGGAGCTGTTACTTCACCCCATGGAGGTCCCCAGGACCCCCTGTGAAGCAGGCGTGAGGACAAATGAGGTCATGCCTGGTTATTCCATGGTGCCATGCCTGGTGCAAGCAGCAGCACTTCAAAGCCCAGGCCTTCATCCGCCTCCCAACCCAGAGAGCCGGAAAGAAAGAGCGGCAGCAAGGTTCAGGCCCAGGTCGAGACTTTACAGCCACCTCCCTGGGTGGGGCTGGGATTCCTGCCTCAGATCTTGATTTCAGCCCCAGGCCCCATCCTCCCATCTACCCCTCCAGAGCTACTATGAAGGCCCGCCTGACCCCCAGCCCAAGGGCAGGATGGGCGGTGAACAGCAGGCCTCATGGTCAGCCAGGGCACAGGTGGCTCAACAGACCCCCATGCCAGGCTCAAAGGGAGAAGCTGTGCAGAGGGACCCCAGGCCTGCTCCATCTCTGCCTCCACCACACCCTGTGGTGTTAAAGCCTTGCCCACCCCACCCGACCCTGACCACACCTGGCTCCAGACTGAACTCCAGTTCCCGAGGTGGAGCACCCTCACCTGCCAACATCTGCCCCGTCCAACATCAGGATGTGTACCTGTCACTGTAGCCACCTGTACAGTCCCCTGAATGTTACAATCTGTGCATCTCGACACTGTCACCAACAGCAGCTGGGACATACAGGTGGGTCGCCCAGACAGGGCCACCTGGTGACCGTCCCCTGGCATGACTGGACACGTGCTGGACAAGCTCTCTATCTCTGAGCTATACCTCCAGCCCCTAGATAATTCTGAAAGAACTATTCCAGCCAGGTGTGGTGGTGGCACATACCTGTAATCCCAGTACTTGGGAGGCTGAGACAGGAGGATCACAGGTTCAAGGACAGCTCAGAGATAGAATACCTCTGGGTTCAACTACCAGTAAACACACACACACACACACACACACACACACACACACACACACACACACACTTATTCCAGCAAGCATAAAATAAAAATCCTAAAAAAGAAGAAAACACTTTGGTACCTTGGTGGCACCCAGGATCCATAATCATAACATCCCTGGGCCCTTGCATCTGACCTGAAAGGGCCTGCACAACTCACACCCATGCCTCGCTGAGAGGGGATGAGCCTGGGGCTCTCACCTTATAGCTAAGGACATCAACACTGGCTTCACCAGGCCCTGGACCCTCCAGGGACCTAGGGATCATCCTGCCCATCGTGCCCACAGCCCCAGAAGTGAGACTCAGCCAAGGTCACAGGGCCAGGACAGAGGAAAGAAAAGTCAGGCGAGGTTTCTTCTGGCAGCCCCTGCAGGAAGTCTGAGGACCAGATTGGATTTTCCAAAGCATAGCTGACAACCCAACCTGGAGCACACAGAGGTGGCTCAGAGGCTTTGGAAGGAGGAGCCAAGGGGAAGGGGCTGCCTCAGGGAGATGGCTGGAGGCATCAGCAAGCAGAAAGGGGCTCCTACTCAGCACAGTGGCCCCACAGAGGCTAAGCCTGCCCAGGGTTCCCAAGGTAACCCCTCGAGATCACTGGTCCATGCCCTGAAGGGCAAGGACAGACTCAGGTCCCACCTCTCTGACCCCACCCTGGCCACTCTCCTCTCCCTTGGGCCTTCTGATCTCTCTAGCAAGGGATCAACCTCAAGAGCCCCTAGGCAGCCGGGCGTGGTGGCACACGCTTGTAATCCCAGTACTTGGGAGGCTGAGACCGGAGGATCCGGGTTCGCAGCCAGCCTCAGCTATTTAGTGAGGCCCTCCGCAACTTCGTGAGACCCTGTTTCAAAATAAAGAATAAAAAATAGGGCCAGGGGTGTAGCTCGGAGGTAGAATGCCCCTGGGTTCAATCCCCAGGTGTGGTGGCACAGGCTTGTAATCTCAGTACTTGGAAGGCTGAGACAGGAAGATTACAGGCTCAAGGACAGCCTCAGCAAAGTGGTGAGACTCTCAGCAACCAAGTGAGACCCTGTTTCAAAACAAAAAATAAAAAGGGGACAGGCGTGGCGGTGCACACTTGTAATCCCAGGACTTGGGAGGCTGAGACTGAAGGATTGAGGTTTGCGGCTAACCTCAGCTACTTAGTGAGGCCCTCCGCAACTTAGTGAGACCCTGCTTCAAAATAAAGAACAAAAAATAGGGCTGGGGGTGTAGCTCAGAGGTAGAATGCCCTTGGGTTCAATCCCTAGTTCCGCAAAAAAAAGCAAAATAAAAAATAAAAAGGGCTGGGGGTGGAGCGTGGAGGTAGAATGTCCCTGGGTTCCATCCCAAGCACAACAAAAAGCCCCTAGGCGAGCCCAGCGTGGTGACGCAGACTTGTAATCCCAGTACTTGGGAGGCGGAGACGGGAGGATCCAGGTTCGCAGCCAGCCTCAGCTACTTAGTGAGGCCCTCTGCAACTTCATGAGACCTGGTTTCAAAATAAAGTATAAAAAATAGGGCCAGGGGTGTAGCTCGGAGGTAAAACGCCCCTGGGTTCAAGCCTGGGTACTGAAAAAAAAAAAAAAGCCCCCAGGCTACAAGAGGACAAAGCACTTTCCACTCCCCCCTCAGCCTGCTTTGGCCAGCCCCACACGGGAGCCACTACCTACAGGGACTGGAGGACGGCTGGGCCTTGCTCCTGGACCTGAAGCCCAAGGGAGCAGCCCTATGGCAAAGGCGGACAGCAATTCCAAAGTGGTTCACTTCCAAGAGGCCTCACCCTGCAGAAATGGAACTACTCACTCTAAGCACTGATGGGTCCCAGTAACAGCCTGGCCACCACTCCAGGCCCTTGGAATACATCAGCACGTCACTGAGCCAAACTGGTCCTGAATCTCAAAACCTGGGTGTCAGAGTACATCACGGGACAGAAAGGCTTCTCCACTTGTGAGACACCCGGGACGCCCAGACTGAGCTCCTTGAGGGCCTGCTGGCTGGAGTTGCCTGGTGCAGGGTTCAGGGGTGTAGCTGTGCCCCTTTCCCCTGCCCCCCACTGGGTTGAGGCCCCTCAAAGTCATCTTGCAGCTGTACAGGCACAATCAGGGGCCAGGAATGACTCAGAGCTGGGGGGTGGCAGGAGGTTGGAGGAAGGTGCCAGCTCGGTCCACGCCCGTCTGTAATCACTCCAGGCGCAGGCAGCGGATCGCAGCGCTGTGCGGGGGAGGCTGACAGCCGCCCTCCCGCCCTAAGAACAGAGCTTCCAGGGGAGCGCGCCAAGGAGAACTGCCAGGATGGGGGGCAGTGTGGGGCAGGTCCTGGCTCAGTACACCAGGCCAAGAAAGAGAACAGGAGCCAGCAGTGACCTGGGGCACCCCTGTACCAGTCAACTGGGTGTTCCCACTCCACGATGACAGCCACGGGCAATGCCGGTCCAGCGCAGCGGTAGAGAGAGGGCCCCATGAGGTTGAGTGGGGACACGTGCAGGCTGCTTCTGAGTAGGGCCCAGATCCGCTAACCAGAGAAAAGGGTAGGCTGGACCTCAGCCAGCCTCTGCGCTCAGGACAGGGAATGCCATTCTCCAGCTCAGCAGCCAGGCCACACACCAGCCTTCCTCTGCAAGAGCCTGCTGCTTGTGGCCAAAGGGCAGGGTCCAGACCTCAGGACCCAGACCTTTGAGAGCTGCAGTCCAAAAACACAGCAGCAACAAGAACACTTCTTCCGGCACCACCGACCCACTGCCTCTCCCCTTTAACTGTGGCCCACAAGAGCCCTGAACAACACCCGCCTTCACTTTGACCTTGAATCTCACTCCCATTAGTCAATCTGACCTCCCAACAAAGACACATGCTTGAGGCAAGATCCATGGGAGGGCAGGCACAGGCAAGCACTCTCCTGCCCCAGCCCCAACGGACACCACAGGCGACTGCACTAGAGCCCCAGGTGCCCCTGAAACCACCCAGTCATGTTCACCAGCAAACAGTGACTGTGTGCAACAGCACGCCAGGCACTGGGCGCCTCCTGAGCCACCAGAAGAGTCAACGACTGAAAGGATGAGGCCTGGGGACAAGGGCTATAGAAGCTGCCCTTTGCTGCCCTGGCTGCTCTGCAAAGGGGACCAATCCAAATGGCCACCCAAAAAATGCTGGAGGTGGGGGGGGCAGGCAACATGTGACATAAGGTACTTGAGAGAAGAGAGGTGTAGATTGGTCTGTTCAGTGGGACCACACCCAGCCATCCCATGGGAACATGGTACTCGAGGGGCTAGCCTCAGAGGTACCTCTAAAATAAACACAAAGCAACACACACACACACACATACACACACACACACACACACCTCCACTGCCAAGTCAGTACCTTTCAGAGACCCCACTTCAGCATCTCTACTGGGGCCTGCACTACTTAAAAAAAAAAAAAAAAAAGGAGAGCAGTGCCACTGTGTTCTAACATCAGCAGCAGGTCTCAAGGGCCCCAAGCTGCCCACAGTTCCCCAAAACACCCATCTAAAGAAATGGATAGAAGCCGGGCATGGTGGCGCATGCTTGTAATCCCAGTACTTGGGAGGCTGAGACCGGAGGATCCAGGTTCGCAGCCAGCCTCAGCTACTTAGGCTCTCTGCAACTTAGTGAGACCCTGTTTCAAAATAAAGAACAAAAATAGGGCTGGGGGGGTAGCTCGGAGGTAGAATGCCCCTGGGTTCAATCCCTAGTACCGCAAGAAAAAAAAAAAAGAAATGGGTAGGATGTGGCAAGGAGGTGCAATGCTAGGCTCCCCGCCTCCCTGTGCCCGCGCCAGCCCTGACCAATCACATCAGGAGTGACAAACCCAACCAGATCCAGGATCCCTCTGGAACCTGCCACCTTCACAGGTCAGCTGCAGCACAGCCAGGCCAGCTTCCTGCTAACAGCTGCAGGGTGACGAGGACAATCAGATGGCATGTGGTGGTCAGCCAGCCCATGCGGACCCAAGGCTCTGGGGCCTTGCTGTTTCAGGACTTCATCTGGTAGGCTGTTCCCCCACCTTGCCACAGGAAGGAAAGGTAATGGTACTAGTCCTAGAATAGGTACTAGAGCTGTCATTCTCAAGAGTCGTGGGGTCACCTGGGAGCCAGGGCTTTTCAGATATGAGACCATGAAAGAACACCCACCTGACCACTGCTCCTGGCCCCAGCAGGAACCATGGCCAGCTGCTAAAGATAAAGAAGCCCCCTTTGCATGCAGGGATATACTCAGAGAGCCCCCCAAGAGAGCCTCTAGATAATCAGACTGTCTTAATGCTGAACTGTGCACTCATTCATCCGGGGGCAGTAGACCCCAACCCCAGCACTCTGTCCGGGGATCCAGGAGGCTGCCTGGGGTGGACACCAGGTCTGGCTCCAGGCTCTGTTTCCGGGCCCTGGAGGGAGGGGTCTTCCTCACCTCACTCTCCCCTCCTCTGCAAAGTCCAAGGGTGAGTTCCCAGTGGACATCAGGAGACTATCCTGTTTTTTCTCCCCTTCATCTTCCATGAAATTCCCCGAGGACACAGCTCCCAAGGGAACTAAGCCACCAGGAAAGAGGTCAAAGTCTGCGTTAGAGATTCTTCCAGGAGGAAAATCAAAACTGTACATTTTATTCTCGAATTTTTAATCAGCAGGGCCAAGGACAAGCGTTCTTTGCCAAGGCAAACACCACTCAGAACTGCAGTTGAGGTGGTGCAAGGGCCAAAGCAAACAGCTGAGCCGCATCGCAGGGTGACACTGAGCAGGGCCACATCCCGGCCTTTCCAAGAGGCACTGCCAGCACTTCTGCAAGTGCCAAACCAGCCCAGGAGCAGCCTCAGCAGGGAGCCAGAGGCAGTGTGGTCCCAGGAGAGCGCAGAGCACGGCGCTGCCTGGACCGGCTGGACCGGCCCAGATCTGCACACGGTGGCTTCGGCTGTCTCCTGACGGCCTCCAAGTGGGCTGGGTTTCTACCTGGCTGACATGCCAAGGCTGCTCAACCTGTACTAGCATTGCCATGGCCCCGCGGGCTCCCCAGGGACAAAACACAAAAAGGTAACAGAGCACAGGATTCCAAGACTCAGCAGTCAGGCACCAGAGGGTAGCAAAAGCCATCTACCTATGAAACCAACCCTGCCTGTTGTAAGGTGGCAGTGGAGCCTGTCACCAAGGCAGGAGTGGCCCCAGAATGGAAGAGCCTTTCAGACACCTACAGCCCATTTGTCCAACCCTGCCAAATCCTATGAAGATCTCAGCGCCACACCTTCGCATGGAAAACACCAACCACTGACCCCCCAAACACAAAACACAGAACCTACATGTTTAGTGTATACCCCAAACTTCCTGGGCTGCAGCCAGAGGGGCCCCTGATCCTGACAGTTTTCCACTGTGACAGGTCTCATTTCAGATCAGACATCCATATGCATTACAGCTGCATATGGGTGAAGCCCCGTAGCTGCACCTGCAAGCTGACTGCTTGGATGACAAGTATTAAGGATGACCACGGGATTCCCCAGAGCAAAGCCAATCCACACACCCCTCCTGAATCGCGCCCTTAAAGTTCCTGTTTAGTGGTTTCAGTGCAGAAGCAGGAAAAATAGGAGCAAAAAAGACTGTGCCCAGCACTTCTCTTCCACCCCCTGCAATAATGAGCAAACCGTAATGGAACTAATGACTAATAATTTAATAAACCTCCCTCCCTTGACAGCATGTGCTTCCACAGAGCAACAAGACCAGGAACATAAGCCACCGAGTCTACGTGAAATCAACACAAAACCTAAAAGCTGTTTTGAATCCTGTTTACCAGCAGCTCTAACATGGCTTCGGAGCTGCTCCCCCCCCCCACCCCTTTCCAGGATTCCTCCAGACTCATGTAGCTGCAACTTTAAAGCCTTTATTAAAAGCTGTATTAAAGTATAATCTGTCCCTGGACTCCAACTGAAACCAAAGGGGTCACCCCAGAAGCCTTCATCTGGCTGTCTACAGCCGGAGCTGGCGAGTTAAGAGGGTTTCACAGGCCACTGGCTAAGAAGCCACAGCATGGCTGGTTAATACAATTAGAAACTGTTGCTGAGAGCGGGTCGCGATCCCATTCAGTGGCCATGAGCCAGCAACTGCACGTAAATACCAGCTACTCTAATCGCCACCCTTTTGCTTAACCTTCAGACACAGTTTTGAAATAAAGCACATCTTTGTAAGAGGACTGTCACGGACCGGCCAGGGCAGAGATTTTTCTCTTGAGAAAATGCCCCCGGGGAACTGCAGTGGGCCTGGTGCCATGGGGGAGCCCGGGGCTGTGTTGGGGGTGGGGGCCAGGACTGAGAAAACATGCTTTAGAAATAGGAAACCAAGGGCCTGTCCATCTGTACACTAGGCACAATCACAACCGGGAAGGAGGCGGAGAGCAGGCTTCCAGGGGGCTCTGCGGTGCTTCCATAGGAAACTGTCATTTCACAGATGAGGATGTGAATGCGACTCTTAACACATATCAGAAGCAAAGGCGGGCGCGTCAGCCTCCTACACAATTAGTCTTCTCCCTCCGCGGTTACATAAGATGATGGATTATCTGTCCACCCCTCCAACCTGCCCGCGCGCTCGACCTCCCACCTCGGGCCACGTCCATTAACACCGGGGAAGGAGTTGTGGAAAGGAAAAGCCTGTTGAGAAGAAAGTGCCCAAAGGCTGGAGAAACCGCGCCTGGAAGAGCCCTACAGTGCCACCGCGCCAAGCGGGCGCAGGGCAGCAAGCCGCGGAGCCCGCCGCCCCCACGCCGCCCCCACGCCGCCCCCACGCCGCCCCCGGCTCCCGGCTCCCGGCTCCACTCCCGTCTGCAGCGGACCTGACCGAATCCGACAGCTCCCAGAACGGGCAGAGCGACTTCCCCGAGGACGCCAGGGCAGGCGCGTGCAGGGGCGAACGGGGACCAAGCCGCGCCGTCGGGGTGGGGGCACCCACCAGGGCTGGGGGCGGCGAAGGCAGCTGCAGGTGGAGGGCGCTCCGGCGGGCGCGGCCACCTGTGACTGGCCGGCGCCGGGTTCCCTACGCCGGCACCCCGAAGCGCGCGCGGGCAGGAAGACCCCCGAGGGCTCCGGCCATTCGGCCCCAGAGGCGCCTGGCCGGGCCCAAGCGCACTGGGGTGGACTTGGCTCGGCGATGGAGACTCACCTTGTAAACATTTTCCGTGAGCCGGTGCATCTCCTCCGAGCGTGTGAGCGACATGGTCCTGGGTCCCGGCTGCACCACAGACCGGAGCGGGGGCGCTGGCGGCGGTAGCGGCAGCAGCAACACAGCGTAGAAACGCGCGAACCCGGACCACAGAGCGCGGTGGCCGGCGGCGACCGCCTTTATAGCCGCGCCCGGGCCCGCCCCGCGTCAGGCCCCGCCCCCGCGCCCCGCCCCCGCCGCGCCCGGATCACCGCCCCCGGCCGCCCGCCCCCGCCCAACCCGCCGCTGCTAGGCAACCGCCAGGCCCGCTCAGGCACCGCTCTTCCCATTGGTGAGTTCTTGAGGCGGGGGCGGGAGGCGGGAGTAAGGGGCGGGGCCTGACGTCCGGCTCCAAGCGGCGATTGGCCGGTGGTGGCGTCGATCCGAGGAAAGAGGCGGAGGCACAGCGCGGGCTGGGGCCTCCGAGCAGCCTGAGGGGGCCCGGGCGACAGCCGGGCTGGGGGCGGGGAGCGGGGGCGGGGTGGCGCAGGAAGAAGGAGCAGAAGGTGGGGGGAGGCGCGCGGGGGGCGCGGGCGCGAGCGCGCGTGGAGGCGGCACCGCGCGAGTGGCAGTAAGGCGGCGGGCCCACGGGGGTCGCGGCCTGTCGCTGCGGAGGGTCTGGAGGTCCGATGGCCGAGGCGCGGGCTGCGTGCGACCGTGGAGAGGGCCAGCGCGGGGTGCCGGGAGCGTGAGTCCGCCGGTAAGTCCGCAAGGCGCGGCGGGCGGCGACCCGGGCCGGCCTCGAGTGGGGAGGGAATCCGGGGGGTAACTGGGAGAGGGCCTGAGAGGGGCAGACGCTGGGGGGGTCTTGGAGCTAGGACTCTGGAGGGGAGGGTTGGGACCCGAGGACCCTGGGAGAGGGAGGACACTGGAGGGCGGGATCTGGGGAGAGGCGAGTGAGGGTTGGGGAGAGGACCCCACCGGGAGGACGGGGGGCCCGGAGCAGCGAGAGGACCCTCTCGGGGCGGGAAAGCCCGTAGGGGGCAGTATACTTAGGGAGGGAGAACTGGAGTGGCTGGAGGGGAGGATCGGGGAGGAGAGGCTTGGAGCAGGGCTAGGAGGAGCCAGAGCTGCTGGTGTTAAGAAGGTCCTCCGAGGTTCTGCTGAGAAAGCTGACCCTGTACCACACTGGCACGCAGGGCTCCTAGTACAATTCCTTTGGAGAAATATTTACATAAATTAGGCGAACACAAACGAATTGTTTGCTTTATGTTGTAAAACACCAGATCTGAATGTTCCCCTTTAATTAAGCCTGACACTCACCGCCAGCATCCCATTCCTGGACATCCGGTTACGGGTTCATTCCTTCAACGAGAACAGGCACCCAGCGGACACAAGAGATCCCCAGGGCTGCTCTCAGACCCCCAGAAGGTTCAGACAGCGAGGGACTCGGGTATGTGTGGATGAAGAAAAGGAAAGTGGACTCAGGAGGCACAGGGCATCCATGTGCCTCCTCTCCCTGGCTTCCTTTTCCTACAGCTATTGGCCTGGCGCTCTCATTGCCTCTAGTGTTTTAGGCATTCTTGTGAACTTCTTTTTTTTCTTTCTTTCTTTTTTCTTCTTTTGTACTGGGATTGAACCCAGGGGCATTCTACCTCCGAGCTACACCTCCAGCCCTTTTTATTTTTATTTATTTACTTATTTATTTATTTATTTATTTATTTTTGCGGTACTGGGGATTGAACCCAGGGGCGTTCTACCTCCGCGCTACACCCCCGGCCCTATTTTTTTATACTTTATTTTGAAACCGGGTCTCACGAAGTTGCGGAGGCCCTTGCTAGGTAGAGAGAGAGAGAGAGAGACAGGGAGAGAGAGAGAGAGAGCGCTAGGCTGGCCAAGAACCCCGATCTTCCGGTCTCCGCCTTCCAAAGTACTGGGATTACAAGCGTGCGCCACCACGACCGGCTCCTTTTTATTTTTTTATTTTGAAACAGGGTCTCCCAAAGTTGCTAAGGCTGACCTCAAGCCTGCGATCCACTTGTCTCAGCCTCCCAAGTACTGGGATTACAGTCGTGTGCCACTGTGCCTGACTTCCTGAGGTGCTTTCCTGGGTCAACTGTCCCCATGGTCACCCAGCTCCTTTCTAGGGGGGACATACCCATTCAGTGACCAACTCAGCCCAGCCTGCTGTCCAGCACCCTGAGGCTGAGGCCTGCTGCCGTCACCTGGCAACTGGGCAGGAGGCTGGACAACTGAGACAGAAGCCAGCGTGAGAAGAGGGAACTGGAACACCTGCCGAGAGTGAGAATGAACACATCTCCCGCCTTCAACTTAGCACGGAGAAAACGCATGTGGCTGATGGCTGGCTCAGGACAGGACTACCTAGGGACCCAGACAGAGGTTGACAGGGCCTACCTGAATCTGCCCTGCACCTCCAGCCTCCAGGGTCCTGTGCCCAGAGTGTGTGTGTGGGGGGGTGCTGTATTCAGGTCCTGACAGGCGAGCAGGTTCACAGATCAGACCTGACACCGGCTCAAGATGGTCAGGAGGCCACTCGTGCCCTAACCCCTTTTAATTTTGGAGGCCTTCAAAGCCCTTTCCAAACCTCACTTAGTTCCTTCTCCTGATCCTGAGAGCGTGTCAGATGGCTGAGGAGTCTGCTTAATCTTCTTGAAGGTTCAGCAGTCAGCCAGGTTAGGAAATCTTAGCCCAGGTACGGGATCTCGCCCACCCTCTCCATGATGAGTGAAGGAAGAAGCCAAGTCAAGCTAGAGACCTTGGCTCTTCCCATATCCTCCCAGGAGGAAGTCAGAAATGTCATCACCCAGCCAAGAGGGCCAGCCACCGTACCCTCCCAAGCCCAGGGTGGTCAGGGCTGTCTTCCTGACTCTGCTGGGGTGGGGGCGGGGTTCACAAGTCCAGGTTCTGAGGGGGTGGGAGCAGGTTTCTACAAATGAGCAGCTCACGGAGAATCACTGAGCAGAGACAGACGGGAATCCAGACGCTGCTGGCTTTCCCTCTCCCTAGTGACTGTCCATCCTCGCCTGGGCAGAGCATCAGCCAGGGGGGCCTGGAGTCGTGGAGACCTGCAGCCTCCCAGCTCTGAACCAGGGGTCCGCTGCTCCATACAGCAGCAAAGGGCCCTCCACATGCAGTGTGCTAAGCCGGGGTGGGACACAGGAGCAATCTCAGACCAGAAACGGACCCACAGAGCGTCAGACGCCGACCCCAGGTCCACGGCATTGGGTGGGCAGCTCCCGAGACGGGCTGGGGGCAGGGAGCGCCAGTGTGCATGTCTCCACAGGCTTATTTTTAGTTGTGTTATGTAAGTGGCTTCATCTCAACGTCACGTAGGAAGGGGGGTCTCAGATTTAATTACAGGATGACAGCCTTTGCATTTCAAGCAAGCTGTTCTCCTGGCAAGGCAGGCACAAGGATTGTGAGTTTTTGCTCAGCAGAAGGAGCGCTTTGTGAGGTGACCACCCAGTCAGACTTTCACCCGTCTCTGCCTCTGTCTCTCTTTCCGACCTGCCTGACCCGGCTTGGGCTGAGCTTCGCCTGAGAGGTGGCCCTTTGTGGGAGATGGCAGGGACCACCTGCCTGGGACGGCAGTGCTCACCAACACCCTGCCCCCACCCGCAGCCTTGCCTCTCTCCAAGGAAGGATCTGCCTGATCAGAACTCCTCTTCCCTTTTGCATTCCTGGATTAAAGCACTTGCAGTCGCTAACCAGAAAGTTCCAGAGCTGAAGAGACCGGAAGGCACAGGAGTCCCATCTGCAGGGGCTTTGGGGCAGAACCAGGAAGGTTGGGTCTTCCCTCCTCTATGCCTTCCCCACCCTCATTCCCTGCTTCCTCCCTGCATGTGGGTCCCTGGACCAGGTCACCAGGAAAAAGTGGTGAGCGCTATTTTCCAGGTTGCTGAACAGCTGGCCACCTTCTTCTGGCCAGCTGCCTGTCACCTAGAATGTGCTCAGAGCATCCGGATTGGGGAGTTGTGCGCCCTGCCAGCAGGAAGGCCATCTCAGCTACCTCCAGCCTGCCGGACAGGGCCACGTTTCCACGGCAGGCCATCACCTGCCAGGGGTAAGGACAGGGTGAGGAGGCCCTGCGTGGCAAACTCGGGGCAGCTCGGGGGCAGCACAGGTAGGTTGAGGAGGAATGGGTCTCAGGAACCAGTCACTCCTGGCTCACAGGACTGGGCTGCTGTGGCTTCTGGGTAGGTTTCACAACCTCTCTGAGCCCTGTAAGTGGAGGCTAGGCTGTGGAGTGCTGTTAGGAGGTATCAGGGCATAAAGGGGCATGGTGGGCCCTCAGTGTGTATTGGTGATGAGACAGGACATCGCTAAAGAGCATCCACATGTTGCACAGAAAGGTTAGGGGTTGTCCTTTGAAAAGTGAGGGGCCTCTGGCAGGTGGAGCCCAACTCCCCTCCTTACCCGCTGCACACAGGACGGACTTCTAGGCAGTGCACTGTGAAAGATAACTCCACCTGAGGGCCACTGCCAGGCGACAAGGTCAACACAGAGAAGTCAAGGTGGACAGCACAGACCCTTGATGGTGATATGACAAGAAGAGCACATACCTCTTTTGTCTTCTTTCCCCAATCCCTAGTGTAAGCACAAGAAAACATCAGCCAAACCCCACTGGGGGAGCAGCCTACAAAGCCCTGACCTGTGCTCCTCCCAGCTCCTGCCCAGCCCAGAGGGGCCGAGAAGACTGGAAGACTGAAGGTCATGTGGAATCCTGCCCTACCTGGGATTCTGGACAGAAAGCAGACACTAGGTTAAAAAAAAGAAAAGTTCTCATTTGTGCCAGGCGTGGTGGCACACACTTGTAATCCCAGTACTTGGGAGGCAGAGACTGGAGGATCCGGGTTCGCGGCCAGTCTCAGCTACTTAGTGAGGCCCTCTGCAACTTAATGAGACCCGGTTTCAAAATAAAGTATTAAAAAATAGGGCCGGGGGTGTAGCTAGGAGGTAGAACACCCCTGAGTTCAATCCCCGGTACTGCAAAAAAAAAAAAAAAGAAACACAGAAATATGAATAAACTATGGACTTTAGTTAATGAAAATGTATCAGTGTTGGCTGATAAATTTTAACAAACATACAACACTAATGCAACATGTTATCAATGGGAGACACTGAATGTGTCCTGTCTTTGCAGTAAAATGGTCTGGATTTAAGTTTATTAAAAGGGGGCAACCGGAGCCGAGCATGGTGGCACACGCTTGTAATCCCAGTACTTTGGGAGGCAGAGACCGGAGGATCCGGGTTTGCGGCCAGCCTCAGCTCTCGCTCTGTCTCTCTCTGTCTCTCTCTCTCCTTAGTGAGGCCCTCCGCAACCTCGTGAGACCCGGTTTCAAAATAAAGCATAAAAAATAGGGCCGGGGGCGTAGCGCGGAGGTAGAACGCCTCTGCGTTCAATCCCCGGTACCGCAAAAATAAAAAAAAAAAAAGGAGGCAACCGGGCATGGTGGCACACGCTTGTAATCCCAGTACTTGGGAGGCTGAGACAGGAGGATCGCAGGTTCGAGACCAGCCTCAACAACTTTAGCGAGACCCTATTTCAGAATAAAAGAATAAAGTAAGGGCTGGGGGTATAACTCGGAGGTATAATGCCCCTGGGTTGAATTCCCAGTACCACAAAAAAAGAAAAAAGGGCAATAGCCTGGCATGGTGGCACACACCTGTAATCCCAGTACTTTCAAGGCTGAGACAGGAGGATCACAGGTTCCAGGACAGCCTCATCAAGTAGTGAGACTCTCAGCAACCTAGCAAGACCCTATTTCAAAACAAAAAAATTAAAAAGGGATGGGGGTGTAACTCAGAGGTAGAATGCCCCTGGGTACAATCCCCAGTACTACAAAGGGGGGGCAGTAGCCAGGTATGGTGACACATGCCTGTAATCCCAATTTTTAGGAAGCTGAAACAGGACTATCAGGATTGCAAGTTCAAGGCCAGCCTCAGCAATTTAGCAAGACCGTATTTGAAAATAAATAAAATAGGGCTGGGAGTGTGGTTTGGAGGTAGAATTCTCTTGGATTCAATCCCCAGTACCACCGAAAAGAAAAAAGGGAGGGTGGCAATGCCAAGCATGGTGTGCCACACCTATAATCCCAGTACTTGGGAGGCTAAGACAGGAGGATTGCAGGTTCAAAGCCAGCCTCAGCAGTTTAGTGAAGCTCTCAGTAATTTAGAGAGATCCTGTTTCCAAATAAAAAATATAATAGGGCTGGGGGCATAGCTTAGAGGTAGAATGCCCCTGGGTTCAATCCCCAGCACCATAAATAAATAAATAAATAAATAAATAAATAAATAAATAAAAGGGGGCAGCAAGCTGGGTGCAGTGGTACATGCCTGTAATCCCAAAACTTGGGAGGCTAAGTCAGGAGGATTGCAGGTTCGAGGCCAACCTCAGCAATTTAGTGAGACCCTTTTATTTTTTATTCAAAAAATAAAAAGGGCTGGGGGTGTAGCTCGGAGGTAGAATGCCCCTGGGTTCAATCCCCAGTACCGAAAAAGGAGCAGGGGGCAGTGGTGTTGGCACAGCCCCTAGTCTGCAGGGATCTGAAGGCCAGTGCATATGCCTCACCCTGAGTCTGCCAGAGCCTACCTGCCCTCTCTGCCCACTGCGGGGTCGGCAGTTGGAGCCGTGGCCCCTGTGGCCTGGTGCTACTGGTTGGAGGCACGCTAGAGGGACATCCAGGAGGCTGTGTGTGGGTCTCAGAAGTGGGCCCTGGCTGCGCTGCCCACCAGAGCCGAGGTCATGGGGTGCCTGGGTCCAGCTGGTGGCTCCACACTCCTGCCACCCCAGATGTGAGCTCTCCCCCTCTCCTCCCAGGCCGCACCTCAGGTTCACTGACCCCTGACCCCACCACATGGTTCAAGGGCTTGTTCCCTGACCACAGAGTGGGCCACATCCCTGACCATAGATAGGGAAGATCCAGCCCTGCGTGTCCAGTGATCTCTGGCTGCACCTCCGCCTTCGGATGGGCATCGAGGGTGACTGCGAAGAAGGGACAGGGCAGGTGCTCTCCAGCGAGAGTCCACACCTGGAAGGTGGAGAGGTGGGCGTGGCCTACCAGCCCCCCCCCCTTTTGTCTCAAGTTGCTGAGGTCTCATTATGTTGCTGAGCTGGCCTCAAACCTGTAGTTTTCCCATCTTAGCCTCCCAAATACTGAGATTACAGGTGTGCACCACCACTGGGTGCACCACACCCGGTTTATTTTTTATTTTGAAACAGTCTCCCTGAGTTGCTGAGAGTCTTAGTTACCACATGCTGGCCTCCAACCTGTGATCCTCCAGTCACAACCTCTCAAGTACTGGAATTACAGGTGTGCAGCTTTGTGCTTGGTCCAGTCTCGGCCCTTTTAGAGAGGCAGCTAGGAAGTTGCAACCCAAGCTTGCTGCAGCCTCCCCAGAGGCCCGACTGAGCGGGCACAGGGGCTTTCTGCTGAGGGTGGAGGGGACAGGAGATGAGGCCTCCCACCGGAGTCTGCCCTGTGGCCCCGGGCGGGGGGTGCGGGAAGAGGTTCCCCAGCAACCAGCCCCCTTATGTAATCTGCACATCGCATCAGCGTGACTCCAGGTGCCCGTGGGAGGCAGCGCGGGGGTGAGCGCAGGGGCGCGAAGGAGCCTCAAAGTTTCCTGGGTGCTTCTCCTCCTCTTGTTACATTCCAGCGTCATCCTGCGTCTGCCAGTTCGGTCACCCACTTGCCTATTAGAATACATTAACTGACAATGCAGACTTAAATAACTCTGGCAGGTGACAGGCCTGCAGCGCAGCCCTCTGCACCCAGGCCCTCCTGCACCAGCCCAGGTGAGGCCGGAGGACCAGGGTCCAGCGGAAAGAGGCCGTGCCTGAGGGACAGGGCAGGCGCCTGCTTTGGCCACATGTCTAGAGCCGTGCACTGAGGTCGGGAGGGATGTGGGATGGGTTAGATCTGCAGCCCAGGCTTGGGTGCACACCGCACCTAGGAGCCATTTTGGAACCGGGGGATATGGGTGCCCACAGTACAGTCCCACCCCATCAGTGTGGGAAGTCCACCCCCACGTCTGGCACACTCGACACTACGTACGCACCCAGCTTGCGGTGGGATTGCTCAGGGATTGGGTGAACTGGAGGACAGCAGGTGTCCACGCCTCTCCTCCTGAGCGAGGACACTGAGCAGGTAGCAGCTGCCCAGGTGCAGGAGGGGCTGGCCCTGTGTACCTGTGTGCCTCTGGCCTTGGGTGGTCACTCTCTTTCCCCAGCAAAGATGAAACATGAACTTTGCTTCACACTGGGTAACTCTTCATTTACCAAGACAAAATGTCCTCTTTGTTTCCTTATCACTCTGCCTCTTAAATGACTTAAGTTGCTTTGAAAGTGGTTTAGCAGGGTGTGGTGGCGCATGCTTGTAATCCCAGTACTTGGGAGGCTGAAACCGGAGGATCGCAGGTTCGCAGCCAGCCTCAGCAATTTAGTGACGCCCTCGGCAACTTAGTGAGACCCTGTTTCAAAATAAAAAATAAAATAGGGCTGGGGGTGTAGCTCAGAGGTTCAATCCCCAGTACCACCAAAAAAAAAAAAAAGTCTAAAAGGTATTTGGGGTGCGGGGAGGGAATCTGTTCTTCAGCTCTGTAGTTGGAGGACACCCTGGAATAAGGCCTGACTGAGCGTGTCCCCGCAGGTCCTTCCACACCGGAGACAGCAGGGCTGTGCTTGCCATCGCGGCTTCTCCTGCGGGGTGAGAAGCCCAGACGTCTCCATTCTGCTTTGCGCGCTCACAGATGGCTTCCCTGCCCAGGGCTGGCTGCTTCTAATTTCAGCTGCTGGAGGCTCCTCACTCTCTCTCTCTCTTTTTTTTAATTCCATGTTTATTTAAAGCCAGATTTTGAAATGTTGTCTTCAGCCCGAAAATCTGACTTTTTCTTCTTACAGCAGATCCTAAAACCCCACTTAGGACCCCGAAGGGTAGGGGACCTTTGAGGACAGAGTCCCAACTACCCTGTTGTATGACACTGTGTGAAACATTTGGAGGACTGGCCAGTGTCCCCTTAGAGTAGTACAGTAGTGTCAACACACACACAGGGCACGGGATATCCCTTGTGCACGTCCTGTGTTTCCAGATAAACATGGAGAAACAGCACCGGGGCTCCATCAGGCAGGAAGCACCCCTTGCCTGGGGCTGGTTGTGGGACATGGGAAGGGCCAGAGTTGTCCTGTCATCTCCTGTCCACAGTCATTGTGCAGCAGGGCCTGGTGTGGCCTCAGCATGTCCCTCCTGGGGGTAGGACAGGGACCAGGTGAGCAGCATCCACCTGGGGAGGCAGCACCAGAGCCCAGGCAGACTGTGGGTCTCCCACCTCACTCTCCCTGGCACTGGGTGCTTCCTTCACTCAGCCTGCAAGGTACACCATTCCTTCTTGATCACTGGGAGAGCTCACTGGGAAATGAGGCCATCCAGAGGAATCTTCCAGACTAGAATATATACAGGAAGCCAGGTGTGGTGGTGCATATCTGTAATCCCAATACTTGGGAGGCTGAGGCAAGAGGATTGTAGGTTCGAGGCCAGCCTCAGCAACGTAGCCAGACTCTCAAGAACCTAGTGAGAGCCTGTTTCACAACAAAAAATAAAAGTGCTGGGGGTGCAGCTCAGAGGTAGAATGCCCCTGGGCTCAGTCCCTAGTACCACAAAAAATAAAAATAAAAAATAAAAAGGAGCCGGGCGTGGTGGCGCACGCTTGTAATCCCAGTACTTTGGGAGGCAGAGACCGGAGGATCCGGGTTCGCGGCCGGCCTCAGCTCTCTCTCTCTCTCTCTCTCTCTACTTAGTAAGGCCCTCCGCAACTTCGTGAGACCCGATTTCAAAATAAAGTATAAAAAAATAGGGCCGGGGGTGTAGCGCGGAGGTAGAATGCCCCTGGGTTCAATCCCCGGTACCGCAAAAAATAAATAAATAAATAAATAAAAAGGGCTAGGTGTGTAGCTCAGAGGTAGAATACCCCTGGATTCAGTCCCCAGTAACACACACACACACACACACACACACAGAATATAAGCCGGGCGTGGTGGTGCACGCTTGTAATCCCAGTACTTTGGGAGGCAGAGACTGGAGGATCCGGGTTCGCGGCCAGCCTCAGCTCTCTCGCTGTCTGTCTGTCTGTCTGTCTGTCTCTCTCTCTCTCTCTCTCTCTCTTCTTAGTGAGGACCTCTGCAACTTCGTGAGACCCGGTTTCAAAATAAAGTATAAAAAATAGGGCCGGGGGCGTAGCGCGGAGGTAGAACTCTCCTGCGTTCAATCCCCGGTACTGCAAAAAAAAAAAAAAATTTTAGGACTGGGGGTGTAGCTCGGAGGTAGAATGCTCCTGGGTTCAATCTCTAGAACCGCAAAAAAAAAAAAAAAAAAAAAAAAAAAGAGAGAGAGAGAGAATATATACAGGATGCAAGCTGGACATTGTGACATGCCTGTAATCCCAGTACTTGCGAGACTGAGACAGGAGGATTGCAGGTTTGAGGACAGCCTCAGCAACTTAACAAGACCATGTTTCAAAATGAAAAAATAAGAGCTGGGCATGGTGGTGCACGCTTGTAATCCCAGTACTTGGGAGCCTGAGACAGGAGGATCTGGGTTCGTGGCCAGCCTCAGCTACTTAGTGAGGCCCTCTGCAACTTAGTGAGACCCTGTTTCAAAATAAAGAATAAAAAATAGGGCTGGGGGTGTAGCCTGGAGGTAGAAAGCCCCTGGGTTCAATCCCCGGTACCGCAAAAAAAAAGAAAAAATAAGGGCTGGGGGTATAGCTCATAGATAGAACTTTCCTGGGTTCAATCCCTAGTAACGCGCACACACACACACACACACACACACACACACACACAGGATGCATGCTCAGCTTTCTGGCGTGTGGACATGACACTGGACTGCTCTAGCAGGAAAACCCTGAACAGTCACCCAGACTACTTCCTCAGTGTCAGACATGGGCAGCAGGACTCCGTCCCCTGGCTGTGACCCCAAAGGTTCAACCTGTGCCTGTAGGTGTTCCAGAAATGCGAGGGCCCCTTCCCTTTAACACAACCACCCTGCTGCCTGTCCGTGGCTCGCCTTGGAATGTGCTAGAAAGGTTTTGATGGAAGGGGGTTGCTGGGGGGGGGGGGACTAGCGGGGCTTCCAAGAATGTGAGTGGGGTGTCCACCCGCAGAAGAAAGGGTGTGTTTACCTGACGGGGTGCTGAGCAAGCAGAGGGCTGGAGGGGCCATAGTGCCCGAGGCCAGGAGCTGGGGATGGGGCGTGTGGCAGGGCGCAGCTGGGACAGCCACCCAGGCTTCCTGAGACACTGACCAAGTCCCCACATGGACCCCCGCCTATCTCCAGTCAAACGAATGCCCCAGCGACAGGGGCCGGGTGGTGCCATTTCTGCAGACCCCGCCAGGCTGGTAACTCTGAGAAGGGCAGTGGGACGGTGTCCCTGGCATGTCTGGATAAAAGTAACTGGATTTTAAGGCCGGGCGTGGTGGCGCACACTTGTAATCCCAGTATTTGGGAGGCGGAGACCGGAGGTTCGCAGGTTCATGGCCAGCCTCAGCTACTTAGTGAGGCCCTCTGCAACTTCGTGAGACCCGGTTTCAAAATAAAGTATAAAAAATAGGGCCGGGGGTGTAGTTCAGAAGTAGAACGCCCCTGGGTTCAATCCCCGGTACCCCCCCCAAAAAAAAGTAACTTGATTTCGAGGAGAGCTCCTGGGTGTGGAGCTTGGGAACCATCTCTCCCGCAGGCTGGTTCTCCCCTCACAAGGTTGGAATACACAGGGATCTTTGTTGGGATTCAGGGAAAACTTTAGCTGTTCCCTGCTGTGTAGATGAAAAGAATATTCCATTTCCAGAGGGAGAGGATGGCTCCACACGGATTGGATTCGGGTGACATTTCACCCCAAGTCCAACCGGAGGTCGACTCTGTGTGACCTTTGTAAATGCCGCTCTGCTGCCAGCAGAGACGAGGATCCTGAGAGGAGTTGGCAGCGCGCCCCTGGAATCTGCTGTGAATTCTCACCCAGATTTGGAGAGTTTTCTTCATGGCCACAGGAGCCAGCAAAGTCCTCAGGACTGGGCTTTGGGAGCCCTGGCGCCGGTGGTGTTGGGTTCAGTGACAATTTCCCTTCCTTCTTTGGCTCCTCGAGTTCCCGTTGGGAAAACCCTGAGTCCTGAGTTGTTCTGTGTCGGGAGGGAAGCAGCAGAGGTTCGGGCCGGGACGCAGGCCGGCCACTGCAGCGCCCGGGTGCCGCCCTCAAGGGAGGTGAGCGGCTGCTACCCAGGCCCTTGAAGTGGGAGGAGAGCCCTGCCGGCAGCTCTGCTGGAAGGGACCGCCTTGGGCTTCCGACCTGCGTGCTTGGACTGAGGACCATTTGGGTTTTAAAACAGGCTTTACTCTGTGGGAGAATGGCTGCGGCTTCATAGCCCTGTGCCCAGCAAGGGGCCAGAGGCTCCTGCAGTTCCTGTCTCTCTACTCCCGACCCGCCATGGAATGGTGACCATGACATCGGGTACCCTTCACTGCCACCTGGTGGACAGTCAGAGGAAGGAGTCGTGGGATGCCGGGCCAGAGAATGGTGGGACAGGTGGAGATGGAGGATAGGGAAGGGGACGGCCGACAGGGACACGGGAGAGACCACGGACTTATGGGTGGGCAGTTGGCAGTTGGCAGGTGGAGCGCAGGGGTGCTGGGTTTTTAGGACCAAGCTGGAATCCTAGACTCTGCTCCCAGGACATGCACGACTGGGGCAAAGTCAGACCTGGGAACCTGCGCCTGTCTTCAGAAGGGAGAGCAACGAGTTGGATATGGTGGCACACACTTGTAATCCCAGTACGTGGGAGGCTGAGACAGGAGGATTGCTGGTTCGAGGCCAGCCTCAGCTACTTAGTGAGGCCCTCCACAACTTAGTGAGACCCTGTTTCAAAATTTAAAAAATAGCGCTGGGGTGTAGCTTGGAGGTAGAATGCTCCTGGGTTCAATCCCCAGTACCAAAAAAAAAAAAAAAAAGAAAGAAAGAAAGAAAGAGCAGCGCTCCGCAGGGTCCCAGCGAGGAAGAGGAAACCGTCCGTGTGAAGCAGCTCTGCCACCGTGCAGTGGCAGACACTTGTGATGACGGCCCGGAGCCTGCAGAGGGGACGTGTGGGGTGTGGAACCACCTATAAGTGATGACAAGCCTCTCATCATGATACATGTGTTCAAAGGACTCTATGACATCTCTTTTTAAAATTGAGTTAAGCCAGGCGTGGTGGTGCACGCTTGTCATCCCAGTACTTGGGAGGCTGAGACCAGAGGATCCGGGTTCGTGGCCAGCCTCAGCTACTTAGTGAGGCCCTCCGCAACTTCGTGAGACCCTGTATCAAAATAAAGAATAAAAAAATAGGTCCCAGTACTTTGGGAGGCGGAGACCGGAGGATCCAGGTTCGCGGCCAGCCTCAGCTCTCTCGCTCTCTCTCTCCCTGTCTCTCTCTCTCTCTCTCTCCCTGTCTCTCTCTCTCTCTCTCTCTCTCTCCTTAGTGAGGCCCTCCGCAACTTTGTGAGACCCGGTTTCAAAATAAAGTATAAAAAATAGGGCCGGGGGCGTAGTGCGGAGGTAGAACGCCCCTGCGTTCAATCCCCGGTACCGCAAAAAAAAATAGGGCTGGAGGTGTAGCTCGGAGGTAGAATGCCCCTGGGTTCAATCCCCGGCATTGCCAAAAACAAAACTTGAGTTAAGTTGGGCATGGTGGCGCACACTTGTAATTCCAGTATTTGGGAGGCTGAGACAGGAGGATTGCAGTTTTGAGTCCAGCCTCAGCTACTTAGGCCCTCTGCAACTTAGCGAGACCCTGATTCAAAATAAAATAGGGCTGGGGTGTAGCTCAGAGGTAGAATGCCCCTGGGTTCATTCCCCAAACCAAAAAAAAAAAAAAGAAGAAGTAAAAGTCACATAGCATAAAATTAACCATTTTTAAGTGTTCAATTCAGTCCAATTTAGTGCATTCATAATGACGTGCACACTGCCACCCCTTCCTGGTTCTAAATCACTTCCCCACCCCAAAAGGAGCCCCACAGCCACCAGCAGTCACTCCCAGCCCTGCCTCCCCAGCCCCAGGCAGCCCTTCTGTCTCTGCGGAATTGTCTGTGCTCGACATTTTATCTAAATGGGGTCATACGGTGTGTGGCCTTCTGTGTCTGGCTTTTCACTGAGCATTGCATCTGAGGTTCAAGTTGTAGCAAGTGTAACTTGTTATTGTGTGGCTTCTCCATTGTGTGTCATCTTGCATCAGCTGGAGGATATCTGGGTAGATACCTGGAACTGGAACTGGTTCCTGCGGTAATTCTAACTTTTCAAGGACTGGAAAAACCGTCTTCCACGATGGCTGTACTGTTTTACATTCCCACAGCAACAGATGAGGCTTCCGATTTCTGCGCGTCCTTACTGATACTTATTCCCCAGTTTTTGGGTTTTGTTTTTAGGCTTTTGGTTTTTTAATCCTAGCGGGCGTGACGTGGGATCTCGCTGTGGTTTTGATCTGGATTCCCTGACGACTGACGCTGAGCCTCTTTCCAGTGTGTCCCATCTACAAAGGAGCCAGACTCCTCCCTGGAATTTCAGAGCCTTTGTCCCAGTGCAGGGTCTGGGAAGGGGCCTGGAAGACACCTTAGAGGCCAACCAGCTCCTGCCTGGCTGCCTCTCGGGGGTTCTCCCCAGCTGCAGGGCCTCCCTGGACACCATTCGGCTGTATCTCCAGCCCCAGCAGTTTCAGAAACATCGAGAAGCGAGTCCTGCCTGACCTTAAGCCATGCCCGTGCCGGGGGCATCTGCGGGGTGGATGTGAACTGAGCTGTGGGCCCCACAGGGTGGGATGGAGGCCCTCGACTGCTCGGTGCACTTGGTGAGGCAGCATGGCAGATGCCCATGACGGACACACTAGCCGACTGAACTAAAGGCCCACCTGCTACCTGCAGACCCTCTGGGTGGAAGCCCAGGCTAGTTAGCACGGTTCTGCCAGGCTGAGGGTGCTGGGGGCGGAGCCAGGAGCTGGGTGGGGCTGGCCGAGCGGGGAAGGGCTCCCCAAGGCCACAGGGATGGAGACAGGGAGGGCAGAGTGCTGCAGGCACTGGGGCCTCTTCCTGGCACACAGCAACTGTGCCCGCCAGGCTTCAGCAAAAACGCGATTTGCTGAAAGGGTTTCTGGGAAGACTGGAGAACACGGGAGAGGTGCGGTGGCCTGTCCTGACCTGAGGACCAGCCTGTTCCATCAGACAGGGGCCCGGTGTGGCCATAGCTGTCCCTGCTGCTGCTGCTGCTGCTGTTGCACCCCTGCTGGGTCCTCCCAGTCCTCCCACCCCCCACCCTGTGACCCAGGCCCATGCCGCCGCAGAGGAAACGGTGAGGGCATGCTCTGCCTCCTCCCGCGGCCTCTCACCACCCCACACAGAGAACCCCACACGGCAAGGGCACGCTGACCACTGTGCTGACCCGCGAGGCCTCCCTTGGCCCTTACCCCAGGACTCGGCTGCCACCTCTGGGACCCTAAGAGCAGGCTGTGCGCGTGCTCATGTGTCCCAGTGGTGTTCTGTTTTGTTTATACTGGGGTACTTGGGATTGGACCCAGGGGCATTCTACCTCTGAGCCAAACCCTCAGCTCTATTTTATTTTTTTATTTTGAAACAGGTTCTCACTAAGTTGCTGAGGCTAGCCTTGTACCTGTGATCTTCCTGTTTCGGCCTCCCAAGTACTGGAATTACAGGTGTGTGCCGCCATGCCCAGTTAGTGGTGTTTTTAACTGTCAAAAATGCTTGTGAGCCTGGTGCAGTGGCGTATGTCCGTAATCCCAGTACTTGGGAGTCTGAGGCAGGAGGATTGCAGATTCAAGGCCAGCCTCAGAAACTTAGAGAGGCTCTCCACAACTTAATGAGACCCTGTTTTAAAAATAAATAAATAAGCAAATAAGTAAATAAATAAATAAGGTTGGGGTGTAGCTCAGAGGTAGAATGCCCCTGGGTTCAATCCCAGTACAATGATAAAATAAAATAAAAATAGGCTGGGTGTGGTGGCACACGCTTGTAATCCCAGTACTTGGGAGGCTGAGACAGGAGGATCACAGGTTCATGGTAGCTTCAACTACTTAGTAAGGCCCTCCACAACTTAGCGAGACCCTGTTTCAAAACAAAGAATAAAATAAAATAGGGCTGGGGATGTAGCTCAGAGGTAGAAAGCCTATGGGTTCAAGTCTAGTATCACAAACAAACAAACAAATAAACACTACTTGCAAGGCCAAGCATGGCGACACTTGCTTGTAATCCCAGTACTTGGGAGGTTGAGACAGGAGGATTGCAGGTTCGAGGCCAGCCTCAGTAACTTAGTGATAAAATAAAAAAGTAAAATTGGGCTGGGGGTATAATTCATAGGTAGAATGCCCCTGGGCTCAATCCCCAGCACCACTGGAAAAACCAAACCAAACCTGCTTTTTGCCAACCTCTCCCCATCAGCTCCTGCCCTGAGCTGCCTATCAAAGGGACCCTGTGTCCAGGTGCCACCGGGAAAAGACCGCTGATACGGAGAGGCTTAAGAACCAGTTAACATCTTAGGATAAGCACAGGAAGTTTGTTCCCAGACCAAGGCACCTGAGCCGGGACGGCAGGAGCAGCTGTCACGCCAGTTCTCAGGGCTGACTGCTGCTTCTTGGTGCTGGGCCAGGGGCCCCTCCATAGCTACTGGGACTGTCCTACGGTGACCCAGGCTCGCACAGGAGGAGACAGGCCCAAGGGGGAACGGGCCTGAGGGAGCACGGAGGAGCGATTCAGACACCAGGTGTGTGGCTCTGGGCCCCCACGCCCCGACTCACCTGAGAAGGCTCCGCTCCACACTCGCGCTTCTTCCCCAGCCCTGCTGGCTGGCTCTGCCCGCCTGCTCCCCTGCCAGGCCCCTCTTGTCCTCGTCCGTGGGTTACTGTCCACCTGAGTTTCCACCTACAGGAGCCAGGAACCTGGGAGCCGCCATCCTTCTGTTTTCCCTCCCTTCACCTTCCAATGCCACCCTCTAAAGCCCAGCTTTGACCCCCTAAATCTCTCTCCAATCTCCCCCTCTCTACACCTGGCTTCCTCCCTCCCTTTCCTTTCTCCTTCCTTCCTCCCTCCCTCCCTCCCTCTCTCTCTCTTTCCTTCCTTCCTTCTTTCTTTCACTGAGGATCGAACCCAGGTGCATTCTACTTCTAAACTACACCCCCAGCCCTTTTTAATTTTTATTCTTTTGGTACTGGGAATTGAATCCAAGGACATTCTATCTCTGAGCTACACCCCCAATCCTTTTTATTTTTATTAATTAATTAATTAATTAATTTTTTTTTTGTGGTACCGGGGATTGAACCCAGGGGCGTTCTACCTCCATGCTACACCCCCGGCCTATTTTTTTTTATGCTTTATTTTGAAACCGGGTCTCACGAAGTTGCGGAGGGCCTCACTAAGTAGCTGAGGCTGGCCGAGAACCCAGATCCTCCGGTTTCCGCCTCCCAAGTACTGGGATTACAAGCGTGCGCCACCACGCCCGGCCTAATTATTTATTTATTTTTGTGGTACTGGGGATTGAACCTAAGGGTGTCTACCTCTGATCTATACCCCCAGTCCTGTATTATTTTTTATTTGGAAACAAGGTCTTGCTAACTTGCTGAGAGCCTTGCTAAGTTGCTGAGGCTGGCTTCAAACCTGCAATCCTCTTATCTCAGCCTCCCAAGTACTGGCATTACAGGCATGTACCACCATGCCCGACTTATTTCTTATTTTGAAACAGGGTCTCACTAAGTTGATAAGGGTCTTGCTAAATTGCTGAGGCTGGCCTCAAACCTGTGAGCCTCCTTTCTCAGCCTCCCAAGGATTACAAGCATGTTCCACCATGCCCAGTGAGGTTTCTAAGGCAGATATCTGCCCCCACAGCTGCTACTGTAGTCCTGCCATGGCGGTCACTGCTCCAAAGACCTGAGTCCTTAGCACAGCCCCTGCACTGTGGCCTGCTCTCGGGTCCCCTCCCTGAGCTCCAGACAGCCCGTCCTGGCCAGGCCGGAAAAGAGACCAATCACAGAGAGCAGGGCTGGGAGCCCAGGCGTCCTTTTCCCCAGGGCTGCACGGGAGCCGCTGGCCACTTTGTCAGTCTAAACGAGCATCAGAGATTCTTCAAAGACGAGTGACATTTACTTGGGAAGAGCTGAGCGAGGCTGAGGCCTCAGCAACTTAGTGAGGCCTTGTTTCAAAATAAAAAATAAAAATAGGGCTCAGAGGTAGAACGCTCCTGGGTTCAATCTCCAGTACACACACACACACACACACACACACACACACACACACACTAATGGCACAGTGAGAAGGCTCCATAAGCCACTTTGAACTGATGCTTGGCCACAGGAACTCAGGACAGGGCGAGGCCAGTCCGGGGTTGGCTCGAGGGTCGCGGGGCGGACGTCCTGCGGACATGTAGTCTATAGGAGCTGCGGGGCCACTGCGGGCCGTGCTTCTGGCGGCATCCCCTGTGGCACCACCCCGAGCCGTTCCTCCATTACCTCCCGTGTTCTTGCCTCCTTCATTCTGGTCAGGTTGACAAGCAACTCCATCTGGATTCTGACAACCTCAGAACCTCCGCTCAGAGAGGAGCCAGGCTCAGCCCAGGCCTCCGCCCTCCCCTCTCCACTCAGCCCTGAGGGGATTCCACGGCCTCTGGTCTCTTGGGTCACGAGAGCAGCTTCTTTAGTAGGTGATTGTCAGCACGATAATTGGGACTTGGCCTGACTCACCCAGAACTAAACCACCCTCCCGCCTCGCGCAGATCCGCCCAGCGGGGCGCTCAGGGTGCAGGCTCGGCACTCGGATTCCAATTCCCAGTTGAAATTCTCCATCGTTCCGTCTACTTCCTCCACCACTTCTTCCATATAAACCAAAACACACTGATTAAAGTTCTTGCCTGCTGCTCCGGCATCCACATCCCCACGCATCTGTTTTTTTCTCTTGGTTTTCTGCCCCGAGGTCTCTGAACACCGGGGGTCATGAATCACGGGCTGTGGCGGCACCCCACGAGGGGTCAGCAAACCGTGGCCAGCGGCCCAGCTGCCTGGCTTTGTGAATAAAGTTTTACTGGAGCCCAGCTGTGCCCATCTGTCTGCATACTTGGCTCAGCTGCTCTTGTCCCAGGACAGCAGAGTTCAGTAGACATGAGACCACCACCCCTTAATTTTTTTTTTGTACTGGGGGTTGAACCCAGGGGCATTACACCTCCAAGTAACATGCCAACCCTTTTTATTTACTATTATTTATTTATTTATTTTGTGGTACTGGGGATTGAACCCAGGGGCATTTTACCTCTGAGCTACACCCCCAGCCCTATTTTTTATTCTTTTATTTTGAAACAGGGTCTCGCTAAGTTGCAGAGGGCCTCACTAGGTAGCTGAAGCTGGCTGCAAACCTGGATCCTCCGGTCTCAGCCTCCCAAGTACTGGGATTACAAGCGTGCACCACCACGCACGCCTGGCTTATTTTATTTTTGAAACAGTCTCGCTAAATTGCCCAGGTTGGCCTCAAACCTGTGATTCTCCTATCTCAGCCTCCCAGGTCCTGGAATTACAGGGGTGTGCTGCTGTGCCCGGCTCCTAAGGAAAAGCGTGCTGAGTCCTCCTCGAGATGGCTCCGTGCTCGGCCACCAGGATCCAGCAGGAGGCTGACCACCTCGCTCCCTTCTGGGGCTGCACTGAATGGCGGGCGGGCTGCGGCTTTGCTGAGTTTGTCTCCGGTTTGCTTCTGCTTCGAGGGACCCGTCCTCCAGGATATTAAACCACAAGTCTACTGAGAGTAGGGGTGCCCTCCCCGGGAGGGTCTTTGTCTCCGCACTGAGAGATTAGACAATTTTCTAGTCTCTGGACGTTTCACGTGAGCTCTTTAACATCCTCTTTGCTTCAGAACTTGTGAAAGCCTTGAAGGAAAGGTCGGCCTCAGGCTTCCGCTCCGCTCACGATCAGACGCCCCTCAAATCTCTGGCTTGTCATTCAACCCAGTGTGATCGAGACCTTGGCGAGCGCTGGCTGCAGATGCCAGCTCGTCCTCCGCGGCCGCCCTCTGTGGAGCCACAACCCGGCGGGCCGGACTGGCGGCAGCTCTCTGATGCCTTTGGAGAGGCGCTTTTATATTTTTGTCTGGCTTTTCTAGTTCTTAGTGGGAGCATCGACCTGCCACAAACTACTCCATCCTAATTGGAAGTGGAAGTCTGTTGCCCAGGCTTAAAATGTTAACGTCAGATCCCAGTTCATTGCTAGTGAGTAGAAATCCGTATTGAACTTTGCTCCTTGACCCGGTGCTCTGTGACCTTGCCAAACTTTCTAATTAGTTCTAGATTTCGTATAGATTCCTTTGGGATTTTCCATGTGGAAAGTCATGTGATCTACAAGTAGATTAGGCCCTATTTCTTCCTTCCCAATGTGCGTGCATGCAGTTTCTTTTTTTTTTTGCTTATTACATTGGCCCAGGCCTCCCATGTGATGCTGAATAGAAATGGTGAGAGCAAGCCGGGTGTGGTGGCGCACGCTTGTAATCCCAGGACTTGGGGGGCTGAGACAGGAGGATCGCAGGTTCGTGGCCAGTCTCAGCTACTTAGTGAGGCCCTCTGCAACTTAGTGAGACCCTGTTTCAAAAAAAAAGAATAAAAAATAGGGCTGGGGGTGGAGCTCGGAGGTAGAATGCCCCTGGGTTCAATCCCCAGTACCGCAATAAATAAATAAATAAATAAATAAGTAAATAAAAAGGGCTGACGGTGTAGCTCAAGGTAGAATGCCCCTGGTTCCATCCCCAGCACGAAATAAAAATGAACTGGTAAGCCAAGCGTGGTGGCGCACACTTGTAAGCCCAGTACTTGGGAGGCTGAGACAGGAGGATCGCCGGTTCATAGCCAGCCTCACCTACCTAGTGAGGCCCTCCGCAACTTAGTGAGACCCTGTTTCAAAATAAAGAATAAAATAGGGCTGGGGGTGTAGCTCGGAGGTAGAATGCCCCTGAATTCAATCCCCAATAACATACACACACACACACACATACACACACACACACACAAATACACAAATGAACTGGTGAGAGTAGATACCATTCCTGGTTCCCTTTTTATTTTTGATTCTGGGGATTGAACCCAGGGGCATTCTACCTCCAAGCTACACCCCCAAGCCCTATTTTATTTTTTATTTAGAAACAGGGTCTCACTAAGTTGCTGAGGCTGGTCTTAAACCTGCAGTCTTCCTGTCTCAGCCTCCCAAGTACTGGGATTATAGGCGTGAGCCACTGCACTCAGCTTGCTGGCTCTCTCTCTCTCTCTCTCTCTCTCTCTCTCTCTCTTCTTCCCCTCTTCCTCCCTTCTCCCCTTCCTCCCTTCCTCCCTTTATTTCTGTACTGAAGATTGAACCCAGGGACCCTCTACCTCCAAGCTACACCCAGCCCTATTTTATTTTTTATTTGGAAATGGGGTCTTGCTAAGTTGCTGAGAGCCTAAGTTGCTGAGGCTGACTTCAAACCTGTGATCCTCCTGTCTCAACCTTCCAAGTACTGGGATTACAGGTATGCGCCACCACACCTGGCTTACCTCCAGCCCTTTAAAAAAATTTTGTTTTGAAACATGGTCTCACTAGGTTGCTCAACATCTAAGCTGCTGAGGTTGGTCTCAAACCTGTGGTCCTCCTGTCTCAGGCTCCCAAGTACTGCGATTACAAGCATGTACCACCATGCCCAGCGCCTGTTCCCTGCCTTAGGGGGAGAACATTCAGTGCTTCGCCATTAAGTGTGATGCTATGGTGGGGTAGGTGTCTTCTGTAAAGTTCAGGACGCTTCCTTTTACGGCAGTCCTCCCATACCCAGGGGACACATTCCAAGACCCTAGTGTGTGCCTGAAGCCTCCATTAGCTCTGAACCCTGTAATTCAATGCCTTTCCTTCTGAACTGCACACTGTTATGCACTGTGGCTGTACCTTTTGTAATTTGAGGTATGCCAGAAAAACTTGCACAATTTGGGCCCGGCATGGTGGAGCACGCCTGTAATTCCAGTACTTGGGAGGCTGAGACAGGAGGATCACAGGTTCAAGATCAGCCTCAGCAACTTAGCAAGGCTCTTAGCAACTTAGGGAGACCCTGTTTCGAAACTAAATATAAACAAAAAATAAAAAGGGCTGCGGGTGTAGCTTGGAGGTAGAGCATCCCTGGGTTCAATCCCCAGCACCACACATACACACACACACACACACACACACACACACTCTCTAGCATAATTGCTTCTTCGCAATTTCATGGAGAGAAGATTCCTTCCTACTGTCCTACTGTCTTAGCAAACTTAGATGCAATTCTTTTCTCTCCTGGTTGAAAGCCTCCCCTTTTCTCTTCGCAGAAGCACGGCACGGCCTCTCTTTACTGGATCTGAGTTGCCGGCCTCACTACTCTTTGGGGCCATTAGGTGAAGTCAGGGTTCGGTTGCATGAACACAAGCGCTGCGGTTCTGATCCTGCGCAGCCAATCTGATAACTGGGAGGGCTGCGAAGTGGTTAATGGGCAGGTGGCATATACCATGTGGACATGGGGGACAAAGGAATGATTCACATCCTGGCAGGACGGAGGACGGCAGCAGATCCTGTTACGCTGCTCCAAATGGCACGCAACCTAAGACTTACGCATTGTTTAGAGCGGGGATTTTTTCACTTAATAGCTTTAGACCATGGTCAACTACCAGGGAAGGCAAACGCACAGATAAGAGGGGGCTACTGCATTCCGAGTGTGCAAAAAGTTCTTATCATAAACAGACACTGAGTGTTGTCAAATGTTTTTCCTGTATCTACTGAAACATCGTAAGGGTTCTCTTCCTTCGTCTGTGGACTTGGTGAACTAAATTGACAGCCCAAGGTTGAACCGACCTCGCACTCCCATTTGTTTTATCCCAGAATAAACAGTAATTTCAGAACTGGGCGTGGTGGCGCACGCTTGTAATCCCAGTAGTTGGGAGACTGAGACCAGAGGATCCGGGTTCGCGGCCAGCCTCAGCTACTTTAGTGAGGCTCTCCGCAACTTAGTGAGACCCTGTTTCAAAACAAAAAACAAAAAATAGGGCTGGTGGTGTAGTCCAGAGGTAGAATGTCCCTGGGTTCAATCCCTAGTACCAAAAAAAAAAAAAACCAAAAACAGTAATTTCAGGATAAAGACCCCTTGTTTATTGCTGAATTCAATTCGCATATATATACATATATATATATATATATATATATATATATATGTATGTATATATATATTTGAGGGGGTATGAGGGATTGAACCGAGGTGCATTCTACCTCCAAAGCCCCCCCACCCCTTTTTTTTGCAGTACCGGGGATTGAACCCAGGGACATTCTACCTTGGAGCTACACCCCCAGCCCTATTTTTTATTCTTTATTTTGAAACAGGGTCTAACAAGTTGCAGAGGGCCTCACTAAGTAGCTGAGGCTGGCCGTGAACCTGCGATCCTCCTGTCTAAGCCTCCCAACTACTGGGATTACAAGCGTGCGCCACCACGCCCGGCAAACTTAAAAATTATTTTTTTGCCCAGATATTTACCATTTATTCTATTCTTCCTTTATTCCTGAAGATCCAAATTTCCCTCTGGTATCATTTCTCTGCAGCCCAAATAACAGCATTTCTCAGAGCAGGTCTGCACACTGAGCTGTCTTTGTTGTCCTTGGCCTGAGAAGTCCCGCCTTTCCACACGTCTCAGTGTGTTTGCCTTTACCTGATGTGACATGGTTATAACAATCGCTTTGATGTTCTTGTCTGATAATCCCATCACCCGGGTGACCTCAGAGTGGGATGGGCTTACCATCTTTTCCTTTGGAAACTGGTCACATGTTCACAGCTCTTTGCATGTCAGGTAATCTGGGATTGTAAACTGGACATTTTGACTTGTGTCATGTAGACTCTGTTATAACCTTCTGGAAAATACTGGCTTTTCCCTTTTCTTTTTTTTTTTTTTGCGGTACCGGGGATTGAGCCCAGAGGCATTCTACCTCCGCGCTACACCCCCAGCCCTATTTTTTATCCTTTATTTTGAAACCGGGTCTCACGAAGTTGCGGAGGGCCTCACTAAGTAGCTGAGGCTGACCTTGAACCTGGATCCTCCGGTCTCTGCCTCCCAAGTACTGGGATTACAAGCCTGCGCCACCACGCCTGGCGGCTTTTCCCTTTTCATAGCCTAGCAACCTGGGTGGTTCAGACCACAGTTCTGCTGCCTGCAGGGGCCCTGGTTCCAGTCCAAGTTCCCTTCTCAAAGCCTTTGTGCCGCGTCTCTGCAGCTGTCCCTCATGGGGGAACTCAGGGTGAGCCCGGGACTGCACCGCTTTCTACACAGAATTCCGGGGTTCCTTTCTCCAGCCGCTCCTTTCCAAGTACACGCACAGACACACACTGCAGACCACAGTTCCCTTGCCAGGACTGGTTCCTGTCACAGGTTCAGTTGTCTGTATTGCTCTGCTGTTCTGAAGCGGAGGCCCACCTGGGGCACAGCTGCCCAGGAAAGGAGGCGCTAAGGCCAGGGAGCCCCCTCCCAAGAAGAGGCACCCACCACCCCCTGTGGTTGGCTCTGCAGGATCCTCAGGGAGCTCCTATTCTCCTGGACTTATAGTGAGAGAGCAGCTGGGGTGGGCGCGTGCTCCCACAGAGGCCTGGCTTCACAGAGGCCATTTTGAAACAGAAGAAAGATAGCTTGGGGACAATGCGGTGAGTCAAAAACAACTGGTTTTAGACACGTCTATTTTGCTTAAGGATTCGGCTTCACTCATTACTCAGAGTTACTCTGACAACGCTGCCTCGCTGGTTGTGAGCTGTAGAAGCCAGAATCCAAGGGGTTTGCTCCCCTCACCTGGACACCAGTACACCGAGGGCAGAGAGAGCAGCAGACACAGCCCAGCTAGGCCCCGATGCCTCGTCCACCTGAGCCCATCAGGGCTGGCATGCAGGCACGGGGACATGCCACGGCGGGTCAGGGGAGCTGCCTGGGACCTCACCCTCGAAATAAGAAGTACCCACTCCCCTTGTATAAATGGAAGCGTTCAGCCGGGCGTGGTGGCGCACGCTTGTAATCCCAGTACTTGGGAGGCTGAGACCGGAGGATCAGCGTTCATGGCCAGCCTCAGCTACTTAGTGAGGCCTCTGCAACTTAGTGAGACCCTGTTTCAAAATAAAAAGAATAAGCCGGGCGTGGTGGCGCATGCTTGTAATCCCAGTACTTTGGGAGGTGGAGACCGGAGGATCCGGGTTCAAGGCCAGCCTCAGCTCTCTCTCTCTCTCTCTACCTAGTGAGGCCCTCTGCAACTTCGTGAGACCTGGTTTCAAAATAAAGTATAAAAAAATAGGGCCAGGGGTGTAGCGCGGAGGTAGAACGCCCCTGGGTTCAATCCCAGGTACCACAATAAATAAGTAAATAAATAAATAAATAGAATAAAAAATAGGGCTGGGGGTATAGCCCGGAAGTAGAATCCCCTGGGTTCAATCCCTGGTACCACCAAAAAATAAAAAATAAAAATAAATAAATGGAAGCGTTCTTAGCCAGACATGGTGGTGCACACCTGTAATCCCAGTACTTGGGAGGCTGAGACAGGAGGATCGCCCGTTCCAGACCAGCGTCAGCAACTTAGCGAGACTCTCAGCAACTTAGTGAGAACCTGTTTCCAAATAAAAATTTAAAAAATTAGTCCGGGGGTGTAGCTCGGAGATAAAATGCCCCTGGGTTCCATCCCTAGCACCACAAAAATAAATAGTCAATAGATAAATGGAAGCGTTCTCATGGGCTTCTTCAAGTCTACAGTTCAACTCAATACAAATGACACTAGTGTGGAGTGCCACGGGTACGTCTGCATATTGTTTATGAAAAATGCGTTTCCTAAGCAAGAATACAAGGGGGAATACCACAGCGGCTGAGAACAAATTGTTCTCAACATGAGTTATAAATACATCAGGAGGACCAATATACAAAGAAAGATGTATAGCACCTCTTTGTCTGATGTCACCAGGAAAGGAAGTATTCTGTTTATTTATTTTGGTACTGGGATTGGACCCAGGGGTATTCTACCTTTGATCTACATCCCCAGCCCTTCTTGGTTTTTTTTTTTTTTTTTTTTTTTTTTTTTTTTGCGGTACCAGGGATTGAACCCAGGGGCGTTCTACCTCTGCGTTACACACCCAGCCCTATTTTTTATACTTTATTTTGAAACCGGATCTCACGAAGTTGCGGAGGGCCTCACTAGGTAGAGAAAGAGAGAGAGAGAGAGACAGGGAGAGAGAGAGAGACAAAGACAGAGACAGAGAGAGAGCTGAGGCTGGCCGCGAACCTGGATCCTCCGGTCTCCGCCTCCGAAAGTACTGGGATTACAAGCGTGCGCCACCACGCCCGGCTCACAGCCCTTCTTGTTTTGAAACAGGGTATCCCTGAGTTGCTGGGAGTCTCACAAAATTGCCGAGGCTGGCTTTGATCACAGGCCTGTGCCACCATGCCTGGATAGAAGGATTTATTCTGCGTAGGTAATTCTCTAGGTAGCTGAAGTTGTCCTGTCCAACCAGCAAACACTGGAAATGCTCGTTCATCCTCTACCTCCGTCTGGGGGATGCCTGTCTGTGCAAACCGGTCCACAGGGAGAGAACAGCTGGAGCGGGGCCGCCTGTCCGCCCACCTTTCCACCTTCGTCAGCAGGGAGTTCTGGATCGATTTAAACGCTCACTGCTGACTCGGGGCGGCACTGGAAACCTAAGGGAGGAGATGGCCATGTCCGGTTAGGAAGTTGCCTGCACCATGAGGCCCGAGGGGACGGGGACGTACCTGGCCGCCCTCTCCCACTGGTCACCTGCAGTGTTCCAGCACTCGGGTCCCCAGATCTTAAGTGTATCACTGCCAAACAAGGTTTTCTTTGAACCCGTCTAATGGCCTTTATTGGACTTTACGGGTGTTTTGGTGACACACCATCTGTTGGCCTGGCTGTGACTCTGGCCATTTTGCCTGTGTCATTTCTTCTTTCTGGGCTTTGAATCATATCATGAGAGATCACTCTCCCTCCGGGATGGCACTGAACCGCTGGTCAGTTCTCCTTAGGAACAGTTGTCACCAACAGCAAACCCGCCCGTGACCACACCACCAGCAGACCCACGCTCTGTGATGGAATCCACAAGATCAAGACGACCGCGGTGACGCTGTTATCCTGCCTGTGGGCCCTGTCCCCAGAAGAAAAGGAGCTGGGAGAAAAGGGACGGAGGGGAAAAGGGACAGGAAAAGGAAGCAGGTTGAATTTCGCACGAAATACTTACCGTACGGACTTTGTTCTTGTTTTCAGTGTCTCGGGGCTGGGTGTGGAACAGAAACTCTAAAGATCTCTGTTTCTCTTCAACATTGTAGTGCAGCTTTTCACCAGGGCCGTTGGGTGAGGAAATGAAATTAAAGCATGCAGGTTGGAAATGAAGAGGTAAAACTATCTCTGTTTGCAGATGACGATTTTTTTATATAGAAAATCCTAAGGACTTAAAAAACTCTAGAGCTAAGAATTCTAGCAAGGTTGCAGGACAGAAGATCAATATACAAAAATCGATTGTATTTCCACACATTTGCGATGAATAATCTGAAATTAAAATTAAGAAAACAATTCCATTTACAATAGCATAAAATATTTACTAATAAATCTAACAAAAGAAGTACAACAGCCAAGCATGGTGGCGCACACTTGTAATGCCAGTACTTGGGAGGCGGAGACCGGAGGATCCGGGTTCGCGGCCAGCCTCAGCTACTTAGTGAGGCCCTCTGCAACTTCATGAGACATGGTTTCAAAAGAAAGTATAAAAAATAGGGCTGGGGTGTAGCTCGGAGGTAGAACGCCCCTGGGTTCAATCCCTGGTACCGCAAAAGAAAAAAAAAAAAAGAAGTACAAAACTTGTACTCTGAGAACTACAAAACTTTGTTGAGAGGAATTAAAGAAGACCTAAACAAATTAAAAAGGCACCTGAGCTCATGGATCTGAAGACTTAATATCGCTTAGATGGCACTACTCTTTTTTCTTTCTTTTTTTGGTGATGGGGATTGAATCCAGGGACTTTCTACCTCTGAGCTACACCCCAGCTCTTTTTATTTTTTACTTTGAAACAGGGTCTCACCAAGTTGCTGAGGTTGGTCTTGAACTTCCTATCCTCCTGTCTCAGCCTCCCGAGTACTAAGATGACAGGCGTGCGCCACCACGCCTGGCTTAGATGGCAGTACTCTTCAACTTCATCTGCAGATTTAATGCGATCCCTATCAAAGTCCCATCTGGCTTCTTTGCAGAACTTGAAAATTTTATCCTAAAATTCACATGGAAATTCAAGGAATTTTGAATAGCCAAAACAATCTTAGAAAAGAAGAAATTTGGAGAACTCATATTTCCTAATTTTAAAACTTACTACAAAGCTACCATGAAGATATAAGAATAGACATATAGATCAATGGGATAGAATTGAGAACTCTGTAGAATCTATAGAATTGAAATAAACTGATACTTATTTCTATTTTTTTATGTGTGTGTGTGATGCTAGAGATTGAACCCAAGAGCATTCTACCTCCAAGCTATATCCCCAGCCCATTTTATTTTTTATTTGGAAACAGGGTCTCACCAAGTTGCTGAGAGTCTCACTAAGTTGCTGAGTCTGGCTTCGAACCTATGATCCTTCTGTCTTAGCCTCCCAAATAGTAAGGTTACAGGTGTGCACCACCACGCCTGGCTATAAACTGATATTTATTTTTTTGTGGTACTGGATATTGAACCCAGGGGCATTCTACTTCCAAGCTATACCCCCAGCCTGATTTTTTGTTTTTTATTTTTTGAAACAGGGTCTCACTAAGCTGCAGAAGGCCTAAGTAGCTGAGGCTGGCCGCAAACCTGGATCCTCTGGTCTCAGCCTCCCAAGTACTGGAATTACAAGTGTGTGCCACCACGCCCAGCTTTATAAACTGATATTTATGATCAATTGATTTTTTTATGTCTGTGGTACTGGGGATTGAGCCCAGGGGCATTCTACCTCTGAGCAACACCCCCAGCCCTATTTTTATTTTGAAACAGGGTCTCGTTAGGTTGATGAGAATCTCACTACTTGCTGAGGCTGTCCTTGAACCTGTGATCCTCCTGTCTTAGCCTCCCAAGTACTGGGATTACAAGCGTGCGCCTGTAAGATACATGCCTGGCATGTTTCTTATTTTTTTTTATTTTGAAACAGGGTCTCACTAAGTTGCAGAGGACCTCACAAGGTTGCTGAGGCTGGTTGCGAACCTGCAATCTTCCTGTCTCAGCCTCCCAAGTACTGGGATTACAAGCGTGCGCCACCATGCCCAGCTTGGCTTCGTCAAAATTAAAACCTTTTAAATATTAAAGGACACCATTAAAAAAAATGAAAATATAGTCCACAGAACAGGTAAAAGTATTTGCAAAATCACATATCTGATAATGGCCTATAGTAATGGTAATGATAATGGTAATGGTTCTAATATCCAGAATATATAAATTCTTACAATTATTCAATAATAAAGATTACTAACCCAATTAAAAATGGACAAAGCCGGGCGTGGTGGTACACGCTTGTAATTCCAGTACTTGGGAGGCTGAGATTGGAGGATGCGGGTTCGCGGCCAGCCTCAGCTACTTAGTGAGGCCCTCTACAACTTAGTGAGAGCTTGTTTCAAAATAAAGAATAAAATAGGGCTGGGGGTGTAGCTCGGAGGTAGAATGCCCCTGGGTTTAATCCCCGGTACTGCAAAAAGAAAAAAAAAAAGATGGGCAAAGAAATCTGAATAGGCTAGAAACACATGAAAAGATGCTCAACATCATCAGACATCAGAAAAGTGCCAATCACAGTGACATACCACTTCATGTAGGATAATTACAATAAAAAAGACAGAAAATAACAATGTCGGAGAGGACGTGGAGGAACTGGAACCCTCGTGCACTGCTGGGGGGAATGTGAAATGGCGCCGCTGCTGTGGAAACAGCCTGGTGGTTCCCCCAGTGAGCGAACGCAGACTTAGATCACTCGCAAGCCCGCTCCTCCGTACGTGCCCAAGAGAAATGAAAACCTATGTTCAACCCAAAGACTTGTACACGTGTTGATATCAGCATTATTCATACTAACCAAAAAGTAGAAACGACCCAACTGAGCAAAACACGTATCCACAATGGAATGTTATTTGGCCATTAGAAAGAAGTAGTGACACGGGCTACATTATTTCATTCACACGAAAGTCCCGAGTCCGCAACCTTAGAGCGCTCGCTGTTAGTGGATGGGGACAGGACAGGGAAGGGGCGCAGCCAGGGCACAGGGTTTCTTCTGAGGTGATGATTGTCTCCTGAAGTTGACAGGTGTCAACACACTCTAGGCCACTGACCTGTACCCTGTAAATGGCGCATTGTAGAGCGTGCGAATTGTGCCTCAACAGAGCTGTTAGCAAGAGGACGTGCAGGGCGCCATCTGAGGAGCCCCACCCGCCCCCGTGTGTTCCCACTTCTCCCTTTCCTTTAATTTTTTGGTACTGGGGACTGAGCCCGGGGGTGTTCTATCTCTGAGCTATACCCCCAGTCCTTTATTTTGAAACAGGGTCTTGCTAAGCTGCAGAGGCTGGTCTCAAACCTGTGATCCTCCTGTCTCAGCCTCCCAAGCCTGGCTTCCCTTTCCTTGAGCACCTGTCCTTGTGAGTTTCAGGACCTGTGCTTTTTTGGTGACCTTCACTCGCCCCTTTGGGCCTCCAAGCGCCTGTCAGGAGCCCAGCAAGCCTTTGCTCAGGTGTGTGTGGAAGGGCCATTCCTCAGATACTGAGGGTGACAGGTAGGACAGGGCCCCTAGGTGACACTCAGGTCCCTGGCGTGGGGACTGGACACCATGGGCAGCTGGGGCTGTCTGGTGTCCCCTGAGAGAGCTGGGGGACAGGGATGACTGAGGAGCAGCCTGGTGGTCCTGGGATCGCAGCCCTTCCCCCACCAGGTGTGAAGGGCGATAGCAGGGATGTGCCAGGCCTGCGGCTGCCCTGCCACCAGAGGCCCACGTGTTCACACCTGATGGAGCTGAGTCCCAACCCCACACAGCCCCTGATGCCCAGAGTGTTGTCATGACAACACCTTTGCTACCATGTGCTGAGAACGGGGCTCCCCAGACCTGTGGGGGCATGTGGTCACCTCCACCTACGACCCACCTGAGGACAGGGGCGGCGCACCCTCCTTCCAGAAGCCTGAGGGAGCAAGGCTGGTGGGGGTCACAGGCTCCCTCCCTGGCCCCTACACGGCTGTGCTGGCTCCCAAGCTCACTCAGCTCCCGAGGCCCCACTGAGGGGCGTGAAGTGAGGTCTGGGGAACGTGGGAAAGTGCCCAGGTGCCTGGCCTCAGGGCAGCGCTGGTGGAAGCGATGTACCGCTGTCGTCAGAGCAGCCGGAACACAGGCAGCACAAGTGACAGCTACCCTGGGTCCTGGGTGTGCAGCCGCGGCCCAAGCCCAGCTCCCCCACGCCCACCCGCACCCTAGAACAGCTACCCTGGGTCCTGGGTGTGCAGCCCCGGAGCACAGTCCAAGCCCAGCTCACCCACGCCCACCCGCACCCTAGAACAGCTACCCTGGGTCCTGGGTGTGCAGCCACGGCCCAAGCCCAGCTCCCCCATGCCCACCCACACCCTAGAACAGCTACCCTGGGTCCTGGGTGTGCAGCCCCGGAGCGCGGTCCAAGCCCAGCTCCCCCATGCCCACCCGCACCCTAGAACAGCTACCCTGGGTCCTGGGTGTGCAGCCCCAGAGCGCAGTCCAAGCCCAGCAGCTCACCCACGCTCACCCGCACCCTACAACAGCAGAGACCACTCTAGCCATTGTCAGCAAAACCCAGAAACAACCCAGAGCCCCAACAAACACAAAAGGCTCATCCACACCAGGGAGTGTCACTCGGCAAGGAGCCCACACTGGGCACCCGCAGCCACATGCCCGCCCAACCGAAGGATGGTGTAAGATGCATCCTCTGGCTCTACTTGGGTTTCTTTAATTATGATGTCATCTTACTCAATGTGTCCATCGCTTCTTCCGGTTTCTCCCACAGTGTGAGCGTAGTCCCTTCCAAAGCGCGTGTTGAGATTTAACTGCCATCTGAACAGTGTGGAGAGGTGGGACCTTCAAGGTGCCACCCTCATGCCTGGGATCGGCACCCTTAAAAACAGCGAGACACCCCTGTCGCTCTCGCCTTCCACCACAGGACGATGCAGCAGAAGCCCTGGCGGGGCACTGGCACCTTAGCGTCTGGCCTCCCGGCCTCCATGCTGCCCTCTACGAACTGCCCGTGTCAGACGTTGTTACAGCAGCACGAATGGACCAAGCTTCTGAACCTGAGTCCCAGAGAGACCACAGCTAGTCAACACTTTCTAGGTGCATCCAATTACAAGTTGGGTGAGCAACTTACAAGCCATGAACTCTTAGAGCCAGAAGAGACTCTCGACACCCGCCCCAGACCTCACATACGAAGGAACCGAGGCTCAAAGGGCTCTGTTGGCCGAGCCAGCCAAACATCCAGTTGAGACCTGAGTTTGGGTCAAAATCTCCATCCCTTCACTGAGTAACTTCTGTGCAGGACCCGGCCAAGCGCTGGGAACACATGGGGGTCAGGTACTCCCATCCTGCCCAGGACCCCCCTCATCTCTTCCTGAGCACCCCACCCTAGCCCAGTGCCCCAGTCACCCCCCCCGCCATCCCATTCTATGCTGCCCGCAGGAGTCTGTCATCTCCCCACTGCACGCCTGCGCCTCTGGGCCAGGGCCCCGCCCGCGGTGGTTGCCTGGGAGCCCTGTGGTCCTGTCCTCCAATACCCCAGAGGTCGCTGCTCATCCCATGGCTCCTGCACGCTCCTGCCCCTCCATCCATCCATCCTGAACACTGCTCCAGGTTCCCATGTAGCCACCCAGCCCCACCCACACACGCCCCCAACAGCCCTGCCCCCATCCTCTCCTCCTGGCCCCCGGGGCCCTCCCCCAGCAGGGTGCCAGAGCCGACACAGGCTCCCCACTTCACTTAGTTGGTGGTTGTCATGGGTGCTCTGTCCCCACCTACAACAGAAGGAACTCAGGTCAGGCTCTGGCCAGCACCAGGCTCCTGCCACCAGGCCCATGGTGAACAGGGAGCTGCAAACCAGGCCAGAGCTGGGAGCTGGCTCGCATTGTTCTGGGCTGCCAGGGCAGAGCCCACTAGGTCAAGGGAGGGACTTAAAGATGAATACCCAGGGCTTGACTTGGACAGGATGAGGGGATGTGGCCCTTCTCCCGCGAGATGGGGGCACCTCTAGGCTGAGGGCTTGGCCCGCCTGGCTCTGATCAGCGCACCAAGGGCAGCTGCTTATTCATGGCTGAGAGGCCCCGCCTCTCCTGGTCCTCAAGGCCAACAGACAGAAGAGGGTCCATCTGCTAGGGGTTCTGTGAGCTGTCCGAGGCTTGGGAGGCAAGCGGCAAGTGCCAGTCCACTGTGCTGCACCTCCCCAGGCCACCTTGTCTCTCCAGGTATGGAGGTCACAGGGCTGGCACTCCCTGGGACCTGCTGCTGCAGAGAAACAGGGTGATGGGCCTGGAGCAGCCTGTGAAACCACCCTCAGGACCATCCGTGCTCCTGCAACAGAAGCTGGCAGGGCCCCAGGCAGTGTCCTCTGCAAACCCCACAGGGCTGGTGGGCAGAGCCCCCTCCTGGCGGACACAGGCACTGCAAGAGAGCCGTGATGGCACCCTGCCGCGGTCTTGGGTCTGGGTGGCTGCCAGGTGTGCTCAGTGCTGTCCCCAACACAGACCTCACTTGGACACTTAGGTTCCAGCTTCTCCTGAGTAACCTCGAGCCCTGGCCACACAGGCCCGTGCCCAGTGTTCCCCACAGGGTGTGGAGGCCGTCTCCTCCTGGAAAGGGGACTTGCCCACCTGCTCCCTGGCATGACTTCCCACCTGGGCCTCATGACCCCAAACCAGCTGCCTCCCTCACCAGAAGGGGTCATCAAGCCAGGAGCCACATGGAACCACTTGAATAGTGACAGGTGTCCAGAGGTGACACTGGGGCCCGGGGCCACACAGAGTTTCCTTCTGTCCACTGCCAGGAGCCCAGAGCCTCTACCTCCTCCCAGGTGTCCCCCACTAGTCCTTGGCTTTGCCCAGGCACACTGGCCAAGGGCTGCTTCAGTCAGGGTCACCAGGGCAAGAGCCACACTGCAACCCGCCCACGCAGCGGGGCCAGGCCGATGCCCACCGCACCAAGTCCACGAGGCAGCAGGCCATGCAGGGGCCAACTTTAATACTGGGGCAAGCTGGCTGGGGGTTAAGGGGCTCCTGCTGGGCCCCTCTGCTCCTGTGCTGCTCGCAGGCCAGCGAGGTCCCAGCCAGACTGTCCAACAAGAAAACAAGCGCCGTGCACAAGAAGTCACTTCTGGGCCCGGTCTCCCGTCCTGGCTGTGGGCTTGGGAGCCGGCAGCTAGGGGCGTCCAGGACTCCCACAGGTGCGTGGTGGGGACTGTACCTGCTGGAGCAGGGTCTTGTCCTTCCTCAGCAGGGCCGAGCCACTGTGTACAGAGGGCGAAGTTGGGGCTCTTGGAATCAATCCGTCAGGGACAGCCCCTCGGCCCATCTCCCCCAAAGGCTAGAAGCCTGAGTCTGGGGTGCCAAGGTAAAGGCACCAAGAGGTTCAGCAAACACTGGTTTCCTACGGTTTCTGCCCCCACCTGCGGGGAAACTGAGGCATGTCAGGATGCTGGGCAAGGCAGGGACCCTTTAACTGAAGACCCCCACCAGCTAATGGGAGCAGCAAAGAAGAGGGAAGCGAGGGCCCCCGGGCCTGATGGCACCCCCCACAGGAGAGCGTGGGTGGGCGACAGGTGAATAGCACCTGGAGCGGCAGCCTGGGCTGCAGCCACCATGGGGACCGCACCCGTCAGAAGCCGGGCCTGGCCAAGGGTTTGCATGTTGCATTTAATCCAGAAACGAGAGCAAGACAGCAGCGCCGCAGTGCATTAGGACTAGACTGCGGGCGCTCCGGAGCCGTCCTGTGCGCCGGCCCTGCTCCAGTCAGCACCGTCCGTGCTGGCATCCTGGGAGCCTTCCAGGGTTGCCACGTGCCCGAGCTCTGTGGGCCAGTCCTTGCAGAATCCCTGCGAGTTCCGTGAGGGGCAGTTAGGAGGCTGCCACCAGCTCAGCCTGCCTGGGTCTGGCCTTGACAGCGGCTTTTTCTGTGAAGGAAACAGAAACGTTCATGACGTACAAGACCACGGCAGATAGTTCCAGAGGAGGACGACGCCACAGAGGCTACTAGGAGCAGGCCACCATGGGAAGGGAGGCCACAGAGGCTACTAGGAGCAGGCCACCATGGGAAGGGAGGCGAGTCACAAACAGGAAGCCTCTCAGGAGCCTGCGACGGCCAGGGGAGCACGGCTCCTCCCGACAGGCCCAGCTGGGCAGAGCCCCCAGGAGCCGGGGAGCGGCTCCTCCCGACAGCCCCAGCCGGGCAGAGTCCCCAAGAGTCGGGGAGCGGCTCCTCCCGACAGGCCCAGCCGGGCAGAGCCCCCAGGAGCTGGGGGGGGGGCAGAAGGAAACAGGGCGATTAGGAAAAGTCAGGGTCCTGGTGTGTGTTTTCCGGGAGCATGTGGTCAAGGACGCTGTGTGGACAGCCATCCAGGGCGCACGTTCAGTCGACCAACGTGACTGGCCGCTGGAAAGGCCGTGCAGCTGGCAAGCCTTCCCGGCTCTAGCGTCCCGGTACCCGTGAACAGCTCTGGCTCTCGCGAGGTTACCCAGCCCCTTGGAAGCCCAGGCCTTGCCCGAGGCCAGGCCTCCGCGCCCCTCCAGCCGGCCACGTCCCCACGTTGGCCCAGGCTCTGGGAAAATGCGGTGTGACGGGAGCACTCTGCACTGTCCCTTCCAGGGCTCACTGTCCTCCTGCAGATCCCACCACATGCAAAGGACAAAGTGGGGAGGTACCTGGGTTCGTTTCAGGAAGGGGCTCCGAAGGGACGTCCGGCAGCTCTATCTGTTCCTGTAGGAGCAAAGGGGAAGGGTGAGCCTGCTGCTAGGTCACCGACAGGCTGCCCTGGGCTTGCTCTCCGAGGGGACGGACCCTGTTTAATTAGCCGCTCGCAGTCAGAGGCCGGGGGAATGAGGACCCTCCTGCTCAGAAGGCCTGAGCCTGCGTCCTCCCCGCTTCAGCAACCTCAGACTCAAGTCACCCCAGGTGGAGACACAGCAGCAGCCAACTCCGGGTGTCTCCAGAGGCCTGGGTTCCCAAGGCTGGGGCCAACCGGGACCATGGGTTTGAAACCGGCACCCAGGTCACGCTGGCGCCCACAGGTCTAGGAAATGGCACAGCTGCTCTGCTGTGAGGTGCCTGAGAGGCTATAACCCTGGGGTGGTCTGTGGTGGAGAGCTGTCCCAGTGAGCACCGGGCGGCCTCCGTCGGCCTCTGGCCTCTTTACCTCCAGGCCACTGACAAAGCTCTCAGGCCCCTGCAGGCGGAAGCCATGGACCCCAAAGGGCAGCCTCATAGCAGGTCTGCATGCTGGGGGAAGAGGCAGCTTTGGGAGACCTCGGCAAACAGATAGTGGCCCACAGAAATGGAGAGCCCCTGCATCGGGGGCAACCACACAGCTTGGGTCCTGGACGTGGGGGCAGGGGCAGGATATGGCTGCAGAATCAGACCCCCAGGGCCGGATGTGCACAGGAGGCCACAGACGCGGGCAGGGAAAGAAAACCTACATCAGGGAACACCAGGCGAGCAGGCCGGAGGCTTGGTGTGGCCCCTGTCCAGACACAGGTGGCAGCTGCCTGCCACAGCCCCTGGGGTCAGCCCGGAAAGTCACTCATCCACTCTCTCTCCAAGCTACAGCCAGGGCATGGAAAAAGGCCTTGGGCTAGCGCAGACGTGAGTCACTTTAGGAAGGAAAGCCAGGTGCAAAACCAGGCCCCTGTGCTCACGTGAAAGAGCCACACACGCCACAGGCAGAGGCCACTGGGGTCCCGCCGCCTGGGCCACCACGCCGGGTCCCGGGTCCTGTACCTGAGTGATTGCGTTCAGCTCCTCCAGGATGGCGTCTTCGTCCTCCTGAGTGAAGCTTCCCGCCAACAGCTCATCTATTTGCTGTGGAAGGAGGAGCCGCAGTGAGGGCGTGCAGGAGGCACCTGTGGCTCCCGGCCTCCCCCACCCTGTGGAGTGGGGCGGTTTGGCCCTCGAGGGCGGTGGCAGTGGCTAGCAGGCGGGACGGGCCAGCGCCCGCGACACCTACCCGCTGGTACTCCACGGCCTCCTGGGTCTCGTCCAGGATCCTCTCCACGTCCTCTATGGACATCACCTGGAGACGACGGGTTGGGAAGCTCGTCGGTGAGGCGAACGACAGCCCTGTGTCGAGGGCCGAGCCCCCGTGCTCCGTGCCTGCCTCCATGAAGCCAGGCAAGGGGTCCCCGATACCCTGGCCACTTCATGCACACAGGCCCCCGCCTGGCTAGCAAGCCGTGAGACCGGCTGCAGAGCCTTGGACGGCAACGCCCATGCTTCCTGCACCTGAGCCAAGCCCGACAGTTACGGCTCAAACAAGCCAAAGGTGGGGTCCTTCTCTGGACAGTGACTCGACTTCCTTCAAGTAGCAAGTTCAGAGCACACCTCTGCTGAGCTGCACACAGACCGCGGTACCTACTCAGACACTCAGAGAAGCGGCGCACATGACCTGTAGCTGGGGGCCCTCGGCTCTCTGACCAGCCCACCTGCTGCCCGCTCATCAGGAGCACAGTGGGAGGAGCATGGCCTCACCTCCTCCCACCATCCACATGCACGCTGCTTCCTGAGATGAGGCCAGAGCTCACTGCCTCCAGGAAGCCCTCGAGATTAGTTCACCACACTGCTACCCAGCCCAGCTGGACTGCCCAGTCACTAGGCATCCATGGACCCTGCCCACCACCCTCAGGTCCCTTTGGTTCCAGTTGCATGCATCAACCATGGGTACATCTCTCTGGCCCAGCCAGACTCGCCCTGGCGAGCAGCCTGGGTGCAGAGGTGGCCTCAGGTGCTGAACGAGAGGTCCCACCTTGCTCCACTGGACTCCCTCCTCTGCGCATGCCCGCAAGGACCTACCTGGTGCATCTTGTTCAGACACTCGTTTCCCACCTGCAGCCCCTCCATCACCTTCATCTCGATCTGAGTGAACTCAATGCTCTGCACCTGAAAAGGACCAGCCCCCAGCAGTCAGGAGCCCTGCCCTCCTCCCGACCCAGGGCCGGGGTTCAGGGTGACAGCGCTGCTGACCAGGGGCTTCTCAGGGTTAGGATGACTCCTGTGCCCCCTCTCCACCCTCTCCGGTTGCCTGTTGGGGATGGAGGACCGAGAAGGCGCCAGAAGACACGCAAAGGCCAGCTGACTGCTTATCAGTAGCTTGAGCCTAACGCCAGGGCCGCTGGTGCTGACCCACTCAGGCCACCCAGGGTGGCTCGGCCCAGCCCTCGCTCCTGCCAGCACCGCCAAGTCCCCCGTAAAGGCTTCCCTGCTTACCATGGCCTCCAGGCTGCTGATCTGGGTCTCTGTCCTGTCCAGCAGCTGCTCCCGGTACCGCTTCTTCTTGAGCAGTAGCTTGGCCCGTCTGTAGAGGAAGCCCACAGCGATGGCTCTGGCCTCTGTCGGGCCCACGCCCACCTCCCCGGCCACACTTACTCCTTCCTGCCGTCCCGCAGTAGCTGCCGCGCCAGGGCCCGCTCACGCTCCAGCTGCTGCGTGACCCTCTTCTGGTACTGCCGCAGCTTGTCCCGCTGCTGCTTCAGTTGCTGCAAGGCAGCGGTCTGGCGTCAGAGGCCCACCTGGCCAGGCCCCAGCCGGGCTGCCCAGCAATGGCCATGCTGGCTGAGGGCCGACAAAGGGCCCCTCGGAGCCAGGCCACCTCTAAAGCAGTGACCTCTGGGGGTCGGTCTGTCTCCCAGGGATATGTGGCAATATCTGGAAATGTTTCAGTTCTCACAATTGGGGGGTGCTACTGGCATCTGGCCCCTCAGTGTCCATGGCGCCAAGGAGGAGCACCCCACTATGGTCAATCATAGCCCGGCCCAAGACACAGGAAGACAAGGCTGTGAGCAGCGGAAGCACTCCGGGCCAGGCTGGGAAGCAGCCTGCACTCCCTGGAAGGTTCACACACAGCAGAGAACATGCAGCTGCTGGGCACCCGAGCCCACGTGCACACAGCTGGGGCCTGGGACACCCCTCCTATTTTTAATGTGTGTTTAGTTTCCCCCCGTTTACTAACACCCACCTGAATGGACAACAGACTGTCGCTGGACGACGTGTGCGTAACTCACGACCACCTTTCCACCCCGCCGCCCCAGAAAGGAAGCTCCGGCTTTCACCAGCTTCGGCTGGTCCTTCCCTACTTAGGCCGTTTCCATTTTCTCCAAACGTCATCATTTCAGATGACGCTACGATGAGCAGGTGCAGGCCCAGAACATTCCTCACACTTGGGATGCTGTCTTTAGAGCACGTTACTACAAGTGAACTAAGTCAAGGAGGATGCACACCTTTAGGGCTCAGCGAGTGTGAGATCATCAACACGCAGGGCAGTGCTACTGGAGAGGCCCGTAAAATAGAGGCATTAAAAATAGGAGTGTGTCGGGTGTGGTGGCGCATGCTTGTAATCCCAGTAGTTGGGAGGCTGAGACCAGAGGATCCGGGTTCGCGGCCAGCCTCAGCTACTTAGTGAGGCCCTCCGCAACTTAGTGAGACCCTGTTTCAAAATAAAGAATAAAAAAATAGGGCTGGGGGTGTAGCTTGGAGGTAGAATGCCCCTGGGTTCCATCCCCAGTACCACAAAAAAAAAAAAAAAAATAGGAGTGTTCTCCACAGAGCCTGCCCTTCGGTGCTGCGCATCCTCTGTGCTGGGAGGGAAGGGGCCACTAACCCTGCCCCACCTATGGCCAGTTTGTGCGCTCCTCCTCCCCAGCTGCACTGGCCAAGCCTTCAAGGGTCCTTATCTGCGGCAGATGTATACAAAACATTAAGAATCTGGCCTCGAAAAGAGATTGGAGAGGAGTCCAAGGGAGGCAGGATGGCCAGGCGGAAGCAGAGGGTCACAGACAGCAGGCTGGGGCAGCGCTTTCTTACTTCTGTCATCCTGGGAACAGTTAGAGCAATAACGTGGTCTCTTGTGTGCTAATGGTATTGTCCTCCACTGAGGAGCAGACCAGGGTCTGAACCCACCAAAATGAACCCATGGCACATAGAAAGCTCTACTTGGAGAGAAAAAGGAGGCGAGTCCTTAAAGAGAGGAGAGGTAGATCGCTGGTGTGTGGTGGTGGTGGTGGTGGGGTTCTTGCTGTGGCCAGAGCTGGCAGAGGGCGGAGGCTGCCACTGGAGGCTAGCCCTGGTTATCCGCGGGCTTTGCGCCTGGCTCCCCCTTAACCCGATGCTCTGCCCATTTTAGTGACAAACATGCCCTCCATCTCTTCTTCACCTGGGGGGCACTTCGGCTAAGAACTTTTTATAACTTAAGGGTTCGGAAGCCAAGGTAAGAAATCATCTTTCATTTGTGACCCGAAGTTTCTGTTAGTGCAACAATAACCTATTTACGTTGCGAAAAACTTAGAAAGGGCAGCATGGGGAAAGGCGACCCCGCCCACGTCTGGGATATCGCCTTCCTGACATCTTTGTAGTCGGGAATGGCTCATTCTGCACAGACCGTAATGCTCTTTCCCTGGACTCTGAGTCCGAGCTCCCGGAAGAGATGCCTGAGTCCACCGCAGGGACACTGTCGCGTCCGTGGGGCGGGGACGTCAGCCTGACGCCCGCACACGAGCTCTGCAAACCCCCGGCCGGTGTCCCGGTGCTCCGGGCCCAGCGGGGCCCAGCGAGGCGGGCCGGCCGCGGACACACGGGGCGGGCGGGGGCGCGACACGGCGGCCGGGCGGGCGCCACCGACCCGCGTGCCCGCTCGCGTCCCCGTCCCCGGAAGGACGCGGACAGGACCCCGGCCGGACCCCGCCGCGGGCCGCCCGCGCCGCAGCCTCCCCGCCCAGCGCACGGGCCCAGGCCCCGGCCCTCCCGGCCCGCCGCCGGCCTCCCGGCCCCTCACCAGGATGGCCTTGTCCTGTTCCGTGACCCGGCTCTGCTTCTTGCGGCCGAACAGGTTGCCCATGGCGGCCCCGCGCCCGCCGCCCGGCCGAGCCGCCGCGCCCCGCGGCCACCGTACCCGGCCCCTACGGCGGCCGCACAGGGCCCCGCCCCGCAGAACGCGCCCCGCCCCTCGCCCCGCCCCGCAGGACGCGCCCCGCCCCCTCGGCCCGCCGCAGGCCAGGCCACTGCGCGCATGCGCAACCTCCCGGACGCGCGCAGACCCGATGTAGCCCCGGACCGCCTCTGCGGCGCGCTTTGCGCCTTCCGTGCCCTGCGGGGAAAACGAAAACCTGCACTCCTAAATAGATGGGACCTTGCAGATTCGAACAGTTCAGGGTCCCCCAGCCTTGACCCCGTGCGGGCGTCGCGGCCGCGTCGGCTCTTAACACAAAATGAATGCTGTGCTTAGTGATGTTACATCCAACGTGTGGACCCAGAGGTGCTTGACGAAGTGCGGGGGCAGCCTTCAGCTGCCATTCCTCCCTGGCCCCTTCTTTCTTTCTCCTCCACTCTGGGTCCTCGCTGCGGTCAGACCTGGGGAGAATCTGGCTATGTCCCGGCTGAAGCCTTCCTCCCTTGGGGATCAGAAGCATTCCTGGGGGACCTGGGTGAGGGAGAGGTGTCATCCCTGCTGTCCCCTGGGACAGCTTTACATTTGTGACAACCCCCCCCCCCAAGGATTCTCTGAAATCATCTGATCACTTGGTCTAATCCCACGGGCAGTTAAGTGGGGGTGTGATAGCGCCCCTAACGCCCATGGCTCTCCATTCTTTGTTGGTGGCACTAATCTGAGTTTACCGTCTTAGCAGGGAGGGGAAGTTCTTGTGCATCCCGTGAGTCCCTCTTCCATAATCGCCTTATGAGAAGCAATGCAGGATTATGCCAATTGCTAAGCATTTTAGTTCAACTGTACATTCCAGAGCTGGAGCACCCGCCGCAGGAAGGATCTGTGGGCACGTTGGTCCCACTGTGAGTCTAACTTGGGCTAAGTCTCCACGCAGTATCAGATGCCTGTAAATCCCCCTTCGACTGTGGCATCTGGGTCCCCAGGAATGCACATCGTTTAAAGCCAGTGTCTTGATTCCTGAGCTGCTTGAATGTTTCCTGAACCCTTGGTCACAGTCACGTTGGTAAATGAGTGTGGGTCCCTTTGGGAAGGCCTGGAGGGGGCTGACCTCCTGCAGCACCGCTTTCCCGGTCCTTCCTCCAGGTCAAGGGCTCCAGGTCTGTGATTCGTGCCTGGGAACAGGCTGAGGTTGTCAGTTGAGTCTATTGTGGGCTCAAGTCAGGTTTGGGCCACCAGATCCGGTTTCTGTTTCTGTTACACAGGGCTAGCAGCATTCTAGTGGGCGGCCTGATTATGTCCTTCCCTGGGTCCCTGTGATTAGCCAGGGATCCCTGCACTTCCGGCTGCCCGCTCCAGAGCTGGACCCACCTCGGCCTTGGCAGTAACGGTTGCCTCTTGCCTCTGCTGTTCCAGGATCCCATTGTTGGCGTGAAATTGGGAGCCCATCTCAACAATGGCACCCATCTCCATGGTCATGGCCTACAAACAACAGCAGTAGCAGAACTTTCCAGGATACAGGGGGCACCCTCACTCATGAGGTTCCCAGGCCGAGTGAGCCACACGCGATGTTCTTGGGGCGTGGGTGTGCAGGCCACACTTGGTAGGCCCCGTTCAATAGTCCTCTGTACGCTGTAGTTCACACCAGACCAGGGACTCTGGCATCTCAGGCTCAGCCACTGCAGTTCCCTGTGGAGTCTGAGTTTCAGTCAATCCAGTGAACGAGCGGTGGGCTGCGGCCCCAGCGGCACAGGCTGGCTGCATTGGCATGGGGGGAAGGGGTGCACCTGGATGGGTGAATTCAGCCCCATCTGGGGTTCTATTTCAACCTCCTCAGTCTAACACCCTGGAATCCACTTCCACACATATTCCCCAGGGCTCTGCCAATATAGACTTGAAAATCTCTGACTCCTTGTAGTCTCTAAACCAGAGTTTGGCAAACTACAGTCTGTGAGCCAAGCCTGGCCTGGAGCCTATTTTTTGTACAGCCTGTGAGCTAAGAATGGTTTTCACATTTTTAAAGGACTGTAAAACACATACACACACACACACACACACACACACACACACACTTCAACACCAAGGAAAAAGAAAAGGAGAAGAAGGACAACAAGAAGAAAGTGGACAGAGACCTTACATATCTCCCAAAGTCTAAAATGTATACTCTTTGGTTCTTTATATATTATATATATGAAAATCCCGATCCCTGCTATGAGCGGTTTCCTGCTGTGTCATACAGAGCACCTGGCCCCTAGGATTTGACACTGACTACAGGTCTCATGCAACAAGGGGTGGCTGGGGAGGTCCTTGAGGAGGACGGGAACACCTGGAGGACCCATCGCAGGTGGGCTCACAAGCAGGTCCCAAACACTGCTACTCCTGCTGCGGGAAAAGCTGCTGGTGACCTGGGGGGTTCAGGGTCGCCAGCCTCCTTAGCCTCCTTTGTGTCCAAGCACAGCCCCCTTCTGAGTTCAAGGTCCCTGTCTTTCCAGCAAGGGCCAGACTTTGAAGTGAGACTGGCGAGGGCGCGCTCAGCCGACATGCTGGTCGCACCGTGTGCATTTAGCTTTGCTATGTGATCTGCAGCCACAGGCCCTGTAGGTATGAGAAGTGAGAGATTCTTTAGGGCTGATATGGACGTTCTCTGCTTCTCAGAGATGAGCTCACCCTTTGACTTTTGCGAATGCCTGCTGCATTGGAGGGACCCCCACGTCCTGGTGGTCAACCCTGCTGCCACTCGGGCCCCACAGCACAAGCATCAAGTGGCCCTTCATCACAGCCATTGGGTAGCAACTTCCTTCAGGGGGACGCACACATGTCAAGGGCAGCAGCGCAGTCCAGCCCAGGGTCACAGCCAAAACAATCCCCAAATTCCACCTTGGAATGTCTGTCTACTGGAGCCAGTCCTGGGACCACACTTCTGTATCACGTGGTTCCAGTCTGGAGACAGAAGCCACATTGGTCATCTGAATAGATAATGTAATATAAAGAATTGTTAGCCAGGCATGGTGGCACATGCTTGTAATCCCAGTACTTGGGAGGCTGAAGCAGGAGGATTGGAGGTTTGCAGCCAGCCCCAGCAACTTAGTGAGACCCTGTTTCAAAATAAAAAGGGCTGCCGGGCGTGGTGGCGCACGCTTGTAATCCCAGTACTTGGGAGGCGGAGACTGGAGAATCCGGGTTCGAGGCCAGCCTCAGCTACTTAGTGAGGCCCTCTGCAACTTAGTGAGACCCGGTTTTAAAATAAAGAATAAAAAATAGGGCTGGGGGTGTAGCTCAGAGGTAGAACGCCCCTGGGTTCAATCCCCAGTACCGCCAAAAAAAACAAAAACAAAAACAAAATAAAAAGGGCTGGGGGTGTAGCTCAGAGGTATAGTGCCCCTAGATTAGATTCTCAGTACACCCTACCCCCCAAAAATGAATTGTTAAGCCTGTTATGGTTGCCCAGGCCTGTAATCCCAGCTACTCTGGAAGCTGAGGCAGGAGGATCACAAGTTTGAGGCAGTCTTGAGCAACTGAGCAAAACCCTGTCTCAAAATAAAAAAACAAAAAGTTCTGGGAATGTAGCTCAGTAGTAGAGCACCCCTGGGTTCAATCAATCCCTAGTAATAAAAAAAAAAAAAGAATTGTTAAGTAGAAGCCAGGCGTGGTGGCACAGGCCTGAAATCCTAGACCCTGGGAGGCTGAGACAGGTGGACCACAGGTTCCAGGCCAGCCTCAGCAACTTAGTGAGAATTTGTTTCAAAATTTAAAAACTTAAAAAGGGGATGGGGGTGTAGCTTGGAGGTAGAATGCTCCTGGGTGCATTCAACCCCCGGTGCCAAAAAACAAAACAAAAAAGAATTGTTAAGTAGAATAGTTAAAAAGATGTTTAACTATTAAAAGGGTGCATGAGAACCCGAAGGAATCCAGGAATAGCAAATGCCAGAAGCAGCTACTGTTTCTAGGACAGAGAGAACGCACGGGGAAGAGACGGAGAACCTGGCAGAATGTTCCACCCGAGACCAGAGGCGCTCTTTGCTGGAGGGGGCGTGGCTGCCACCGCAGCTTGTTGCTGGTGAAGAAGGCTGCCGAGGGGTGAGAGCCAGGGCCAGGGGAAGCTGCCGGCTGGCCACCAAACGCACAGAGGGGTACGCTTGGCCAGGAGCTCCCTCCAGGCAGCTGAGGACTTCACGGGGAGGGTGACAATGGAGACTCGGCCCAGGAGCGGAGGAGAAGGTTACCGGGAAGCTCCTGCATGCAGACCCGCTGGCAGCTGCACCCCAGGAGGAAGGGGGTGCCGGGTGCAGAAAGGGAAGCTCCTGCCTATCATGGGCGCGGCCCTGGATTGCGTCCCAGCACCGCACACAAGCCCCTGTGAGGCGTTGCTGTGGCTCCCGCAGCCTCTGCTGCCAGAGCCTGACCTTTAGCAGGAGGAGCGCGCCCGGCCCGCTGCAGCCCACAGAGTGGGGCCGGGAAGGGTGACCTGGGCGTCACAACGCATGTGCACTGCGCCTTCAATGTACAGCCGTGGCGAGGCCATGAGACCGCCCAGGCCAGGTCACAGAGGCGACACGGCTCCCTTCTGGCGTCTCGGGGTGCTGATGCCTGTTCTTGGAACTCAGCCACCAAGTCAGGGGCCAGGCAGCCCGTGGAGAGGCTGCCGGTCAGCACGCAGGGCAGCGAGCCACGTTGGGAGGAATATTCTAGTCCCCTGTCAGCTAGGCCGCCACAGCTGACATCTCATGGGGCAGAGATAAGGCCTCCCTGGTGAGCGCTGCCTAAATCAAAGGAGCCTGTGGTTGTGTTAAGCCACTTTCGGAAGTGGTGAGCTACACAGAAGATAATCAGAGGAGGCCGGGCATGGTGGCGTATGCTTGTAATTCTAGTACTTGGGAGGCGGAGACCGGAGGATCTGGGTTCGCGGCCAGCCTCAGCTACTTAGTGAGGCCCTCCGCAACTTCGTGAGACCCGGTTTCAAAATAAAGTATAAAAAAATAGGGCCGGGGATGTAGCTCGGAGGTAGAACGCCCCTGGGTTCCATCCCTGGTACCACACACACACACACAAAAGAAGATAATCAGAGGAACTGGCAGGAGCGGGGAGGCACGAGGGAGGTTTCAGGGGCACGCAGATGCACAGGACTTACATCCGTAAATACTTTAAGCACAGAGTCCTGCAGAGAGGCGCTCCCTCCATCCAGGGTCCTAGTCCTGATCCTGGCCCCGGCCGGGGAGTTGGGCGAGAGCTCATGATTCTCAATCGAGGTGCTTCGTGTCTGATCTCAATTTGTCTGGCCTCTTTTTTTTTAAATGACCAATTTAGGCTCTACTAGACTGTCCCTGTTTTTCAGCTCTAGGGACACTTGCCCAACTGGCCAAAGCCCCTCGCAGCACTGACCGCTCCACACTTAGCTGGGCAGCCGTGCCCACCCGCCTCAGCCTCTTGACCTTGGCCACTCCAGGTCCCTGAGAAACCAGGGACCCATTTTTTTTTTTTTTTGCGGTACCGGGGATTGAACACAGGGGCGTTCTACCTCCGCGCTATGCCCCCGGCCCTATTTTTTATGCTTTATTTTGAAACCGGGTCTCACGAAGTTGCGGAGGACCTCACTAAGGAGAGAGAGAGAGAGAGAGAGACAGAGCTGAGGCTGGCCGCGAACCCGGATCCTCCGGTCTCCGCCTCCCAAAGTACTGGGATTACAAGCGTGCGCCACCACGCCCGGCCTCCAGGGACCCATTTTGATGGCAGTGTCTCTCACCTTCATCCTGGCCTACAGGCTCCTCACCAAGCTCCTTGGGGACACCAAGGGGGTGCACCTTGGGGACATAGGAAGGACATGGAAAGTCGCTCCCGATACTCAGCTTCGGCAGCCCTGCCTCCCTGAGCCTCGGGCGTCTTCTCCAGGACCTGCTGGCTTCTCAGCTTCCCAGCAGCGGACGGAGCAAACCGATCAGGCTGCTCACGGATGCGCCAGCAAATGCCGGACTCCAGGGCAGCGGGCAAGTGCTGGGTCCACAGATCCAGGCGGCCAGTGCTGCGCCCATCTGCACGGTGCGCCCCGAGTCCATCTCCCCACTCTTCTCCAGCTGGAACGAGCAAAACCTTGGTATTCCTGGGGGGTGGTGGTGGTGACAAATTATCCCTGCTCTGCCTGGACTCGGTTGGATCTCGATCCTGTCAATTTGGTCTGGAGGTGACAAGAGGTTGTGACGGGCTCCCCAAGTGGGTCACCGTCTCAGGTGTGGTCTGCAAGCCAGGGAGCTGCTCAGATGGGACAGGGTGGCTTCTGCTGGCCAAGAGGGCTGGCGGGATTATTTGGGGAGGGGCTCAAGGTCGACCGCTCCGCTCTGCATCCACGTCTTTCCTGCTCGGTGCTCTTTTCCATAAGGAACCTGGGGAGGCTGAGAATTCAATTTACCTTGTAATCCCGCGACCCGCGGGGGGAAGCCTGTGGGTCGGTTTTCGGGAACAAAGATCCTGCTATGAAAAATTCGATTTTCTTCTCCAGCAGTCCTGTATGTTCCCTGATTTTCTCACTCTGCCTTAAATTGAGAATTTAAAGCCCTTTGTATGTCCTTTAAAAAATGCAATCTTCCCAGTCCTGGCAGAATTCCGTAGCCCACCCGTGGTCCTCGCAGTCCCGATTTCCACAGCGATGTTGCTCTGCGCCGCTTCACCGTCTCCCAAACCTGGCTTTCTAGAAGGACTTCACCCCAGGCCATGGTGGAGGAGTGTCTTGCCACACACTGCCCAGGTGTCCACTACCTGTGCTGCCCAGGCTGCGTGAGCCACAGAAAATAGACATGTCCTATCGCCCCCACCGGGGCGGAAGTCTGAAGTCAAGGCGCTGGCAGGGCAGGCTCTGAGGGGGGTCTGAGGGCGGTCTGTCCCAGGCTCTCCCCTGCTTCTGGAGGGCTCTGTCGTCCTTGGCGCCTTGGTTTGTAGAAGCATCACCCAATTTCTGCCTCTATCTTCATGTGACATTCTCCTTGTGTGTGTCTCTGAGCCAAATTTTCCCCTTTTCGGGGAGTATTGGGAGTTGAACCCAGGGGCTTTCTACCTCTGAGCTATACCCCAACTATTTTTATTTTTTATTGTGAAACAGGGTCTAAGTTTCTGAGGGTCTCACTAGGTTGCTGAGGCTGGCCTCAAAACTTGCAATCCTCCTATCTCAGCCTCCCAAGTACTGGGATTACAGGTGTGTGCCACCACGCCCAGATCAAATTCCGCCCCCCCCCTTTTTTTTTGCGGTACTGGGGATTGAACCCAGGGGCATTCTACCTCTGAGCTACACCCTCAGCCCTATTTTTTGTTCTTTATTTTGAAACAGGGTTTCACTAAGTTGTGGAGGGCCTCACTAAGTAGCTGATGCTGGCCGTGAACCCGGATCCTCCGGTCTCAGCCTCCCAAGTACTGGGATTACAAGCGTGCGCCACCACGCCCGGAAAATTTTCCCTTTTTATAAGGACACCTGTCATACTGGATTAAGGCCCACCTTGGTCCAGTATGACCTCATCCTAACTAACTACACCTGCATTGAGCCCGTTTCCAGATAAGGTCCCATTCTGAGGTCCTGGGGGCTAGGTCCTCAGCATGGATTTCAGGGGGACACAACCTATAGCACAGTGAGATCATCGCTGTGCACTCCCAGTTCTGCATTTCTGTTTGAGGATCTGTTTCCTGAAATGGCTTCTGGTGCTAGAGACCGGATCCCTCATGTTCTCAGGAACACAGGAATCTCTCTGAGCACTTCCAGCAGGAAGGTATTCATGCAGAGAATCAAGTGCTTCGAAGCCATTCAAAGAGTGAGACGCATGAAGGTTGGGGAATCCTTCCCCTGGCTCTTGGATGTGACAGTTTTTGAGTCTACAGGAACAATCACCGCAGCTCCAGCACCAGGAGCAAAGGCACACAGAGGCCACTGCACAATCTTAGGCCTGCCAGGGCCCGCCAGGTGACCTGCCACTGCTGGGGACAATGACAAGGACTCTGCTCTCTTCTCACGGATGGAAACTAACCTGGAATCCAGCCCACCGCGGCTGGCCTGGGCAATTCCTGGCAGCAGCAGGGGCAGCAGGAGGTCAGTTGCTTGCAATCTGAGACAGGGGTGGAGAAGGCAGAGGGTAATCAGGGCAGGTTTCAAGGAGGAAGTGGCATTTGTAGGTGACATGCCAATGAGGAGGCAGATGGCGTGAAGGTGTGATCCCTGCGGGAAGCCAGTACTATCAATAGGACCTCATCAGTAGGAAGTCCCCTCTGTCCAAAGGCCTCTGGGCTCCAGGCAGGGTGAGCGAGGTGCTGGTGGCACCCACAGGGGTGACGCAGGTCCTTTTAGGTGCAAGGACTGACACAGCAACCAGCGTGGAAAGTCAACCCGGGATTCTCTCTGGCCCTCATCTCTATTTTTGTGGTACTGGGGATTGAACCCAGGGGCCTTCTACCTCTGAGCTACACCCCCAGCCCTATTTTTATTTTTTATTTTGAAACAGGGTCTAAATTGCAGAGGGCCTCACTAAGTAGCTGAGGCTGGGCGCTATCCTCCTGTCTCAGCCTCCCAAGTACTGGGATTACAAGCATGCCCAACTTTCATCTCTACTTCTCAGACCAGATTGGCCCCCATCTCCCAGGCTTGAGAGCATGCTGGTAGAGAGAGGGGCTCACTGGCCAGAGAAGGACTCTGATTGGCCCAGTTTAAACCAATCAGCTGTGGCCATGGAGGTAATGATGTATGATTGGCTCAGCCCGGGAGTCCTGCCCATGCCTGAGCCAATCGGCAGTGTCCAGAGAGGAGGGCCGTTTCCATTTAATCTGCAGGGAAGAGTGGCAGGAATGGGCGCTCCCCCAAGCAGCCTTCATGCTAGGGCGGTATAATGTATCCAGTGGTCCTGGTGGGGTCTTGAAGATCAGGCTAAGAAGTTAGTGACACAGGTAGCAGAGAAAAAGGGATGAGCCCAAAGAACATTCTGGAATAAGTCGAGAAAATCAAGAGCAAGCCGAGTGTGGTGGCGCACGCTTGCAATCCTAGTACTTGGGAGGCTGAAACAGGAGGATCCGGATTCACAGCCAGCCTCAGCTTCTTAGTGAGGCCCTCTGCAACTTAGTGAGACCCTGTTTCAAAATAAAGAATAAAAAATAGGGCTGGGGGTGTAGCTCGGAGGTAGAACGCCCCTGGGTTCAATCCCCAGTACCACATACACACATGCACAAAAAGAAAGAAAGAAAGAAAGAAAGAAAGAAAGAAAGAAATGGAAGGAAGGAAGGAAGGAAGGAAGGAAAAGAAAGAAAGAAAGAAGAAAGAAAGAAAGAAAGAAAGAAAGAAAGAAAGAAAGAAAGAAGAAAATCCCTAGGGGCTGAGTTGAACCCAGAAAACAAAGGAGTGTGTTGGGGAGACCTGCTTGCTCTGGACATGACCATCCAACAGCAGGGGGCAGAGCTGGTACCATGGCACATACCTGTATCCCAGTACTTGGGAGGCTGAGACTGGAGGATCGCAGGTTTGTGGCCAGCCTAAGCAGCTTAGTGAGACCCTCAGCAATTTAGTGAGACTGTTTCAAAATAAAAAGGGCAAGCCAGGCATGGCTTGCCCAGTACCTGGGAGGCTAAGACAGGAGGATTGTAGGTTTGAGGACAGGCTCAGCAAGTAGCAAGACTCAGCAATCTAGTGAGATCCTGTTTCAAAACAAAAAATAAAAAGGGCTGGGGTGTAGCTTGGAGGTAGAATGTCCCTGGGTTCAATCTCCAATAACACACACACACACACACACACACACACACACACACACACACACGAAAAAAAAAAAAGGGCTGTGTAGGAGGACTGGTGCAGGGAGGGTGCAGCAGGGCCGGGGCGCTGACCTCCCTCCTGGCAGTCTGTCCCTGTGGGGACATCCCAGCTGGGGTGGGCAGTGGCAACTCCAACAGTGGCCACATGGTGGCGCTGCAAGACAGGCCGATGCGGAGCATCCTTGCAGCCCCGACCTCCTCCGAGCTGGGGCAGCTGGCGGGTCCCCAGACCTAAGAGCCCAAGGGGTCAGACCCTAGCCCCGAGTGTCCTCAGGGGGACTCCTCCTGTTCTGGCTCCATCACTGGCGGACACAGGAGGTGGGTCCAGGAAGCCAGCAGGGGCCAGGGCTGCGGGGTGGGGGTGAGAGGCCCTGTGGTCATAGGGTCTGCCTGGCTTGGTGAAGTCACTTATTCATTCATTCAACACTTACCACAAGCGGCCCTGCTCTGAGTGCCTGGTCCCTGTGTCATGCACGGGGTTTGCACATGCAGGGGGCACCGATGATGGGGCGCAGGGATGTTGGGTGGGTGGTCAGGGAAGGCTTCCTTAAGGAGGTGCATCTGATGCCAGGGCCTGAGCACCAGACAAGGACCTTGAGGGACAGTGCGTGGTGGGACAGGCCTGGTTGGGGGCTGAGCTGTCGGCCCCAGTGTGGGAGGGCTGGTCTCACTTGGGTTCACCATCACTCCGGCTGCTCCCCGTGGGGGTGAAGGGTCCTGCTGGGACATGCGCTGGGAGCCCTGGGACCGTCCAGGTGAGAGCGGGTGGACTTGCTGATGAGTGGGAGGTGGCCACCCCAGGGATGACCCGTGGGCCTGGTGCACGTGGTCCGGTTTAGGACAAAATCTCAGCCAACACGGCAGTCAGTCTGTGAGGAGGACCCCAGGGCCATCCCCACTTCACAGAGGGAAACTAAGGCACAGAGGAGTTAAGTAAGCAACCCCATGTGGAGTGGGGATTTCCAGGGCTGGCAGCTGCCGGAAGGGATGGGAGAGTCGGGAGGAGGTCCCCAGGGGTCTGGAGGGGAGGCACCAGTTTTGGGCTCTGCAGTGGCTGGTCTGAAGCTCGGGAAGGAAGAGGGCTGGGAGAAGGAAGGGGACCCGAGGAAGCCAGGAGGGCGACTGCCACAAGGAGCCTGTAATGTGGCTGTCTGGAGTGTGCCCTCAGGAGATGCCCCCGGCCCTGGAGATAGACAGGGCACCTGGCCACCTGCAGAGGACCTGGGCCGTGACTAAAGGATGCCGGGGCAGCCATGTTGTTTTGGTTACTGTAGCTTTGTGGTAAGTTTTGCAATTAAGAAATGTGAATCCTCTAATTCTTCCTTTTTCAATATTGTTCTGGCTATTTGGGGCTCCTTGCAGTTCTGTATGAATTTTAGGGTTGGCTTTTTTTTTTTTTTTGCGGTACTGGGGATTGAATCCAGGGGCGTTCTACCTCCACGCTACACCCCCGGCCCTATTTTTTTATACTTTATTTTGAAACCGGGTCTCGCGAAGTTGTGGAGGGCCTCACTAGGTAGAGAGAGAGAGAAAGAGAGAGACAGGGAGAGAGAGAGAGAGAGAGAGAGAGAGAAAGAGAGAGCGAGAGCTGAGGCTGGCCGCGAACCTGGATCCTCCGGTCTCCACCTCCCAAAGTACTGGGATTACAAGCGTGCGCCACCATGCCCTTAGGGTTGGCTTTTCTATTTGTGCAAAAAAGCCCATTGGATTTTTTTTTTCAGATACTGGGGATTGAACCCAGGGACACCACCGATTTCCACAGGCTTTCCCCCTTCCTGTGGGTGCTGCTGAGGACAAAGCCGCAGAGTGCCTAAGAACCACCCGGAAACATCCGTGAGGCAGAACCTTCCCTGCCAGGCTCCGCTGTGACCCTGCTCCCGCAGCCCGGCTGATGGCTCTGGAGGAAGGACTGCATTTCCACAGGCCGGGCAGAGGCACTGCCCAGGAGGCGCCCTCCTCTCCTTCTCAGGGGTCTCAGGGACGGGGTGGCCTCGGCCCCTTGCTCTCTGGAGCCGCTGTCCCCACCTCTGGCTGCCTGGCGGGCGGGCAGGAGCTGTCCTCTCTGGGGGTGCTGAGGCAGGTGGGGCCACAGAGGTGGCTGGACTCCAACCATAGAATGACACGGGGTGTGCTGGTGTCACAAGGACACAGGTGACCAGTGTGTGTCCTGGGCTGCTTCCACCTTTGTCCTGACCTCATCCCACTCCCAGAACACGGCCTTCCTTCTGCATTCCTCCGATCTTGCTTTTCTGAGCTGATTCCAGAAACTGGTTGTTGACCGCAAAACTGACCCCAACCTAGGACATCGCCTTAAACGAAGGCCACACCAGGAGTGCTCCATCTGCGGAATGTGCCGGAACAGGCTTCCTGCCTCCAGCTCCGGGGGGAAAGGCTGCTTTCTGCAGGCAGCTCCTGACCCTCCCTCCACCAAGACTTGAGAGGGAAACTGAGGCATTAAAATGCTGCCTGCGCCCAGGTTGCTAGCACCCCCTTTCGCATTGGTCTTTCTGTGGGGCGAGGTTCTGAGTTCAGTAACACACACAGGGCCAGCAGGGCCTCCCTCCCAGCAGCACCAGCCCAGGAGTGTCTGGCCCACCCCGGGACCAGTGGGCAGCAGGGCTAGGGAGGCTGATGGACGTTGGGGGGCCCTGGCTCCCCACTGCTGCAGTCTCTGGTGTGCGTGGCCATCCATCCTCCTTCCCTCACAGCAGGGCGCTGGGCACCGGCTTCCCTGTGCGGCTGGGCCTCCTTCTGGGCAGGTGTCTACAGCCGGCCTGCAGCCTGGCCCCCTGCCATGGCCACGCGGGCTGGAGTGGCTGGGAGGCCGGGCTTGGCCCTCATCTCCCTCCTGACACTGGCCTCAAGTCTGTCCCCCATCTTGATGAACACCTGATTTATACGCAGGTCCTGCCAACAGAAAAACTGACGCTAATAGGAAAAATATCCCTCTTTCAACGGAAGCTGACCCTCCAGGCACGGCCGGCATGAATGCCGGACATCCTTCTTGTTTAAAACAAACCGTAACTTAGCAATCCCAGCCTGTGACACCTCCAGGTCTCCATGGCGACCGCTGCCTCCCCACCTTCCTGGCCAGTCTTAGAGAATTCACTTACTGACTGATGGCTGTCCACCACCAAAGCCCTGGGCTTGCCGCTGTGGCCACGGACAGCCCCTAGGGACCAAGAGACTCCAGGACAGTGACCAGGGCCACACCAGCGGGCTCTAGGAGGCAGAAGCCGGGATCACATGACTTGTCAGGGGGCCCAACCCCCTCCTCAGCTGAGGACCCCGAGTTTTGGTGGGCTCTGCCTGGCAGGAGGGCCTGTGGCTTGTGGACAGAGAGGTGGTGGGCAGGATAACGCTCCCCGATGTGTCCATCTATTACCTGGAGAAGGGTGGAGGCTGCAGATGGGCAAGGCTACTGCCAGTTGACCCTGAAGCTGGGGACGAGCCTGGTCACCTGGGTGGCCAGAGAGCCAGCACCCTTCATCGGGAGGCCAGGCAGCAGAGCCTGTGGCAGAGCAGGGGGGACGTGAGAAGCCCCCTGCCACTGCTGGCTCTGGAGAAGAGGAAGGGGCTGACAGCCGAGGAGCCTGGGGCCCTGGAAGGAGGGAGGGCCCGGAATCGGATCTTACCCTCAGGTGCAGCGCCGCCCTGGCGACACGCTGACCTTAGCCCTCCGGGACTCAGTGGACTTCCCTCGGTAAGATGAGGCTTTGTGTCACCCAGAAGAAAGCAGCAGGCGTGGCGCAGGAGCTCTGGAGCCTCGCCGTAGTGTGGGGAGAGTTGTTACCCAGTAGGTGTTCCTGAATCTAGGGTGTTTTCTTTTCTTTCTTTCTGTGGTACTGGGGATTGAACCCGGGGACAGTGTACCTGAGCTTCACACCCGGCCCTTTTTAGTTTTTGTTTTGAAAATGGGTCTTGCTAAGTTGCTTAGGCTGGCCTTGAACCGGTAATTCGCCTATCTCGGTCTCCCAAGTACTGGGATTACAGGCGTGCGCCGCGGCACCCAGCTTAGGGGGTATGTTCTTTGACAAACTGTTACTGGCCACAGGCTGGGGCCAGGCCCAGGGAAGACACCATGCCTTCTCCTCCAGGCCTTGGCCTGCCTGTGGGTGTGCATGCGCCAGGCCTCACGTGGCTGCCGGGAGTGTGCCCGCACCAGATGCCCACGGCCCGGGACGGCCAGCACAGGGTGGCCCGGGCCCTGTGAGGACCTGGGCAGTGCCTAAAGGACGGGGGCCACCATGACTTCTGTACTTCTTTATTGTTTATTAACAGTTTATGGTTTGTCTCCGCTCTTAGTTCACATTACAATTCCATGTTTTGTCAAAGTCCTTTCCAATTCTCATTTTGGTAAAATAAATAGAGATAAATGAACTCTAGGTCGGCGCTCTCTCGAGCCTCGTGTTAACTTCATGATTGAGTTTTCGCATCAGACCTGTGAAGACCCAGCCATCCGCACGCCATGCGGGCGGGCGGGCGGGCGGGGAGGGCCCCCTTGGAGCCACCTGCACTTCACCAGTGGTGGTTTTGTCTTAAAACAAACAGAAACATGAGTCAGGCTGGAATCGAGCTGAACCACCCTGAGTTAGCCATGGTGGGTCAGCAGCTGTGTCTGGGGGTGGAACTCAGCTTCTGGAAGGTTCCAGTGTGTCATCCACTGGAGCGCCCCATAGCGCTGAGTGGGGTGGGGTTGAGGGTTGGACGTGTGAGGGAGCAGGGACTTCCTAGGGCCTTCCTGACTCCGGGCTGCTCGCTCTCCCAGTCGAGGGGAAGAGACTTCCTCCCGGAACCTTCTCCTGGTGGAAGTGTAGGTTTCCGGGGGGCAGCAGGAGGGTGTCTTCCTCCATCCTGCCTTGTCCAGCCCTGTCTGGTCCTGGGGTTGGCCAAGCACCGCCCACAGGTCTCCATCCACGCGGAGGATGCTCTTGGCCAAGTCAGAGCCGTCGTCCGCAGCGCGGGACCTGGCCTTTCTGGCCCGACTGCTCGTTCCCACCATCATTGGCCTCCTATCTGCAGAATCAATTAAGCTGCCTCTCTCCTTGTCTCTGAAAGATCCTGATTCCCAAGGAAAGTGGAGAATGCTTTTTGAAACACCATCATTGCGGTTCTGTTCTGTTTGCGTGCACTTGCGCAGCAACTGTCTGTGCTCCCTCCAGGGCTACATCGTCCACACGCCCATTCACACGCAAGCACATGCCAGACACAGGCTGGGAGCCGCCCAGGGAGCCTTCTGCGTCACAGACTGTAAGACAGGAGCCTCGGTCACACCAGTGTGTGGGGCAAAGGGCTGTCACCACCCACAGACCCTCTGCGTCTGTGTAGGGGGGACGGGGCAGCCACACGTGTGCACGCTGTGCTCAGGCACGGCCGGGGAGGCCTCGTGTTTGCATGTGCATGCACTGGTGTGCGGGCCCAGGCTGGGAGGCGGGGTCCTGGGCCGCTGCCACTGCCTCGGGGGAGAGCAGCACCCCAGGATGGGCCTGCGGGCTTGAGGCAGTGGCCAAGTCGCCAAGGACCTGCCTCACGTGTCCAGGGTCAAGGGTCCACTCCCACAAACGGCTTCCTGTGGGAAGGGCCACGTGCAACATGGGAGTTGAGGGGCCTGGCTGGCCAGGTGGGCTGGGCGGCCCCTTCCCACCTACCACGACACACCCAGCAACAAGGGGGCTGCGGAGGGCCAGCGCGGGGCTGCAGGGACGTCTCTGCCCTCCCCTCCCTCGAGTCTCCAGTGTCCTCCAGCCTGCTCCCAGTGGTTCCTGGCTCACACCTTGGGACAGGGGGCGGGGCCAGGATGATGGGGACAGCCACTCCAGGGCCTGTAGGAGCCCCAGTACGGCTTCTTTGCCAGGGCTGTCTTTTCTGTACCTAATGCTCTGATCGAATGGAAAATAAAATGAGTCTGCCCCCTTAAGAAACCTCAGGGGAGAAGCAGGACAGGAAGGGACGTGACGCGCCACAGCCTTGCGAGGTCCTTGGTGCCCAGGCGCTGGTTCTTGGCGAGAAGTGATGTTAAACCAAAGCCCTCCCCTCCCCCGGACTCTCTAGACATTACAGCGAAGACAGAAAGAACGAAAGCGCGAGGCCCCTCCTCAGCCGGAGGCGACCAAGTCAGGAGCCGGCGTGGCGGCCCCGGCGTGGCGGCGGGCTCTACACCTGGCGCGGGCAGCGGGTTCACTATGCACACGGGTGGCCGAGGCCTGGCGGGAGCCTGGGTGCCGCTATCTGACACGCTTCTCCACCGAGTACACAGAGATGTAGTAGTCGTTGCTTCCCACGGCCAGATGAGGCTGCGAGGGAGAGAAGACAAAGGCATGAGCAGGGAGGCTGACGGTAGGGCGGGGCAGGGGCGAGGCCGACAGCCCTTGCACAGCCAGGCCCACCCCTGCACCAGAGACAGGCATAGGAAGGATGGCGTCAGCTGCCCAAGTTAGCAGGAGCCGCGTCCTCCGCATGCCATCACAGGCCATCTGCATACTACCCACAGTGCCCTGCAGTTGCTTCTCAGGATTGCCCCGCTGGGACAGTTCTGGGAATCAAATATCGTGTGATTGCGTGCAGAGCAGCACGCAGGCTCCCACGGAATCCCATGCTGCAAGGCAGGCGGGCAGAATCTTAATTTAAAAAACACAACAGCCCACAGACAGACTAAGGACAGGCGTAGCGTCCCCAGGAGGAGGGCGCAGCGTCCCCAGGAGGAGGGCGCCCGCCCCGCCATGGCCTGAGTGCAAGGGCCCAGGACACTGCTTCAGTGTTGAGCAACGAGGACTCGGGGAGGCTTCCAGAGCGTGCCTGGAGCAGACCCCAGTGCCTGACATGTCTGGAGACTGGGACGGAGGGGCCGGGGGTGTGGGTCACTCAGGTGGCCCTATCTGCTCTCTGCTGCAAGTACCCCAGTTGCCCCACTCCGCCCACACCCCCAAACCCTGGTGTGGAGGCACAGACCCAGTGCGGGTGAAAGGCCAAGCAGCTGATGGCCCCGACGCGCTGGCCCATGAAGCCGTCGTAGTACTTGATGTTGTTGATCAGCTCGCCGTTCCCGTTGTAGATGGCGGTGAACTGGTTCATGGAGCCACTGCAGGCGAGGAGGAGGGAGAGAAGTTCAGGATGTTAGCTCCTGTCTCCTTCTGGGGTTGGGAGAAAGGTGGGCCCAGAGGCAAATGATGGCGGGGACAGGCTGGCTGAGGCGGTGGAGCCTGCGGGCCAGGGCAGGGAATGGCAACTTGTCTGCTGCTCCGTCATGTGAGGACCTGGGCTCCATCCCCAGAGACGCCCCGAGGGGCCCGAGAGTTTGTTCTGGCAGGGGGCATGTGGCAGGAAAGAGACCTTTTGTTTTTATTTCACCATAGTACAATTCATCCTCTGGCCTGTTTTTCCAAAGGCACTGGGTGGCAGAACCCAAGTGCCACCGTGGCTGCCAGGGCTGAGCCGGGCAGAGCCGGGCAGAGCCCTCTGCCCAGGAGAGGCTGTGGGGGCGGGGCACCTACCACGCGATCAGGTTGGCCTGGGGGTGGATGTCCAAGGACGTCAGCCCCTTCACAATCTGCAGCACGTTCACAGACTCGGGCATCCGCGGGTCAAAGAAGCGCACGTCTCCATTGACACTGTGGGAGAGGGCCACAGTGATACCTGCAGGCCGGGCTCAGGGACACACGCCCCCGGAACCATGGGAGGGATCTGGCTGAGGGGATGGTGGCCCTGGACGTGCGTGGAGTCTGCTGTCCGCTTGCACACACTGTTCGAGGCCACAGCTGCCTGGACCTCCAGCTCTCTCGGTGGTGCCCGTGGACCCCCATCCTGGCAGTCCCGGCAGCCAGGCCCCTGCCCAGCACCCCGGGGCAGAGAAGGTGGTGCATGGGCCTGGGGCAGCTGCTGAGCCTGTGGCAAGCAGGATGCCCCTCCCAGGTCTGGAGGATCCCTGGGCAAAGGCGCAGGAGGAGGGAGCTGTTGTCTTTTCTAATCATGGGGGTGAGGTTTCCTGAAGCGGGCCCCAAGGAGGCCAGAGATGGAGCAGGAAGGTGTCGCGCCGCCACCCGAGGCCAGGCCCTTTCCCAGGCTCCTGCCTCTGCCTTCCATCCTGGGCAGGCGTCCATCCCAAGAGTTATGTTTTGTTTTTATATCACAAACAAGGGAGAAAACAGCGTCTCTTTGAAGAAATGGTGGCTTTGCGACAGTAAATTACATTTTGCTGTCCCTTTAACAGGCAAATAAATATTCGCTGCTCTCAGCACAGTATTTACCGAGCAGCAGAACTGAATTTATGTGCAGCCCATGGCTTGGCAGCCCTGCTTGGCAAGGTGCCCGCGGCTGCACGTGGCCCTGCGGCCCGTGGGGGACATGGCCTGCCCGGGGCTCCCTCGGCGCTCGGCCAACACGGAGCTCTGGGGCCGGCAGGTGTGTGCGCTGCCCTCTGGCTCTAGACCCTGACTTCCTGGCCAGTCCCAGGGCAGGAGTCAATTACTGCTCCTAAATGCCAGCATCCCCCAGCTGTTTAGACACCAGGGATGCATTTAAATGGAGGGAAATAACGTTTTTATAGCAAAGGGGACGTCTTGGGGTGCCTGGCCTCACCTCACGCTCACGATGTGGCCGTCGGGGTGCTTCTGCAGGTGGGCCTTCACCACCCAGGCCGTGTGCTCCCGGTAGGTCATGACGCGGCTGCGGAGGGAGGACAGGTGGACAGTCAGGGCAGGGCGGCTGTGCGCGTGGGCACAGCGGCGGTCTCACCGAGGGCTCCAGCACGGGTAGGCGGAGGCAGGTCTGACAGGCCGTGTGCGGCCTGGCTTTGCGTCTGGGAAGCGGCCGGCCATCTGTGCGCATGCGTCTGCGCCCAGGACTGCTGTGCCCACACTGGGTCCTGCCCGATGTTTTACTTTTCGTTTTTGTTTTGTTTTGTGGTATTGGAAACTGAACCTAGGGAAGTTCTACCTCCACGTTACACTCCCAACCCTATTTTATTATTTATTTTGAAACAGGGTCTTGCTCAGTTGCTGAGGCTGGTCTCAGACCTGAGATCCTCCTGTCTTGGCCTCCCAAGTACTGGGGTTACGGTGTGCACCGCTGCGCCCGGCTGGGCTGGTGCTCAGCTGTGCCCTGGCTACTGTCTGTCCTGCACTGTGAAGACAGCTTGTGCTTGCTGGAGCTGTGTGTGGGGGTACCACTGCGATCCTTCAGGCCCTATCATTGGTCAGCCCTATTTCTCCCAGGGTGACGTGTGTCTCCCATCGCCCAGCCCTCAAAGCCCGAAAGCTGCTGGAATGGAGGGACACAGGGCCCTCTGGAGGGGTCCCCGACCAGGAGCCAATATAGAAGTTGCTGGCTGTGTGTGCCAGGTGCCCAGGGGCCCTGTGATGCCTGCAGGAGCTCTCAGGACTGCTCACACACTACCTGTGGGGAAGCCAATGGGCAACCAGCCGGCCACGGTCCCGAGGCCTCAGGAGCAGCAGGCTCGGACCTGCCTGGAGCGCACCGTGTGCTCCAGCTCCTGTGGGCCAGGAGGGCAGGGCGGGTGGGCCGGACTCATCTCTGCCTCTGCTGCCCAGGAGCACAAGGAGCGAGTCCCCGCACATGCTGGAATGAATGTGGATTCCTATCCTACTGATGTCCCTGGTGTAGTGGCCCAGGACCTGGGACCAGGAGAGAAAGCTCAGAAGCCATTCTTACCCTCGGGGAGCCGCTGCCCAGGTATGTGTGGGAGGGGGAAGCATTATTTAAACATCAGAGAAGCTGAAATGCTCGGGGCGGGGGCCAGAGCAAACTCCAGGGGGCTCAGGTGAACGAGAGGAGGTTGCGGGTCTGGAAGGTGGGTGACGCAGGGTAAGGAGAGGAAGGGACACTGCTGTGGGGCCTCTGGAGGCTGCACGGGGCTGCACCATGACAGAGACTCTGGTGTCAGGCAGCTGGAGCAACTCCCCTCACGTCTCCAGCCTCGGTGCCCGCTCCCAGCTTTGGGGTCTAGGGTGCCAGATCTTGGGGTGAGGAGGACCTGCTGGTGCCCCTTGTCTTCGAGGCCACTGTTCACCCCAGAGCAGCTCAGTGGGCAGGTGCTCTGGGGCGTGAATACTACTGGCCACCCCGGGCAGTGACCAAGAGCAAAGACACTCGGTCAGGGAAGTGGGAGGTGGGGACAGGTGCCTCTGTGGTCCCAGCCACCAGGCCCAGGTGGGAGAAAGGGTCCTTTCTGCTAGGTGGGGACATGGGCAACGCTGACCACTGGGGGACCCTGCCTGGACCTCAAGGCCACTCTGGGATCCTTTGGCCCTTTATGGGGTCAGTTCCCAAGTACACTGCCTGCCCACGTGGCTATTTTTGGAGGGGAGGGGGAAGATTTAAATAAAAGTTTGATTCAGAGACAATGGAGAAGCCATAAAATCCACATTTGAAAGTGTGAGATTCAGTTGGTTTCAGTGTACTTGCAGACCTGAGCCACTGTCACCATGATCTGAGTCTAGAACATTCCATCACTTTGGGAGAAGCCCTATACTAACTGCAATTGCACCTACGACAGACGCTCCTGGGGGTGCTGTGCCACCACTCGGCATGGAAGCCCCGTGAGGGGACACACGACTGAGGCTGTGGGGCCTACAGCGCCTCACCACCCGAGCCTTGGGCCCAGACTCCCCTCCCTTCTCGGCAGTCAGAGCCCCTGGCCACCTAAGTTGACTTCTCAGCTCAAGTCTGACCCGCGAGGCTCCTTCAGTGGCCGGTGGCCGCTGCCGCATGGCTGCTCTGCCTGCCCAGGCCCGCTTCCTAGGAAGCAGTGGGTATTTAGCACACGCTGTTCCAGGAGCAGGACCTGGGGCGGCCCAAACTTGGGAACCTCCTGTTCATGGGACCTTGGGCCTCAGCTCATCCCCAGCCACGGAGGTAACGCCTGCCCCAACCCACTGCTGAGCGGCAGTGCCAGAGCAGCGGCGACATCGGCTCAGCGCCCCGCTGGGCCCACACATGCTCCTAGACTGCTGGATGCTCACGCACCGTCCTCGGTGTTCAGGGAGACGCTGCAGCCAAGATGGCAGGTGCCTTGCCAGGACCCGCCCTGCCAGCCCGACTCCAGCAAATAGGCACGAGCCACCCGGCTGGAGGCCCCACCATGTGGCCCTGGGGAAGCTTCGGGTCTTACTGACTGACCATGTGGGCTCCGGCTGGCAGCGAGGTGACCATGCCATCTGAAGGAGCCCGAGTGGCCCTGGCGAGGGGAGGTGGCGACTTACCACTCACTGAGCGCCATCCGCCTGTCGTAGACACGGATGGAGCCGTCGCCGAGGCCGGCCACAATGAGCGAGCGGTGGGAGTCGCAGGACAGGCTTGTCACGCAGCTGTCAGCACCCGTGGGGATGTCCTAGGCCCAAATAGAGAGTGGTCAAGACAGGCATCCGGTGCCTGCTGTGCCCACCGGGGCACCTGCCTCCCTCACTGGCCATGGGGCTGCGCCTCTGCCTCTGCCTGCACGAAGCCATCGCAGGTCTGAGGAGCCTGGGTCTGAGGGAAGGGCAGGGCTCACGGTGGCTTGGTCCAGCCCAAGCAGCCTGCACGTCTGCCCTGCACCTGTGCCCCTGGCCAGGCCAGGCAGAGCCCGGCGCAGCCTGCAGGCACCTCTGGGGGTGCCCGGCTCTCTGCGCCAATTAAAGTTTCCATCAACATCTCTCTCTTTCCTGAAAAGAAAGATGAAGCACATTTTGGCATGGAAGAAGTCTCGTTAGCTCCCCCTTAAAGCTCCTAATTAGTTAAGGGAAGAGCAAGGCGCAGCTCCCTGCCTCCCCTCGGTGGCCATAAATGCTGCAGAAGGGCAGGAGGAGTGATGGATGCCTGGCAGGAGCGGCCGGGAGACAACGAATGGGCCTCAGGAGGGAAAGAGCTTTGCCAATTTTGCTGGCGATGCTCGAGAGGAAATCCACGGTACGCACAGCAGAGGCCTCTGAAAGAGCCCCCGGCCCGTGAAGCAGCAAGATACCCAAGGAGGTGCCTCGGCCACACCGCTGCGAAAAGAGCCGCATGGAGGACGGGGCGGGCGCGCGGGCCAGGCAGCATCGTGCTTTCTGGGAGCTGCCACAGAGGTCCTTGCACGTCACTGGCCAATTGGCCCCTGGGCATCAGGGCCTCCATGCCGCGCCCTGGAGGAGCAGGAACCCCGCCCAGCCCCATGTCCAGACGGGTACCAGGCCTCCCCAGAAGGAGCGCAGTTAAAGCTCTTTGGTGTCACCACGGGATTTGAGAATAGGACAGAGGGGAGACCGATCACAAGAGGGCGTGGTCTCAGGCTGCAGCTCCTAATGGCCGCGGTGGCCAGGCCTCCAGTGTCGGCCCCCTTCCCTTCTCAGTTCTGCAGCACTGTGCTCCGCACTGGCCGGGCAGGACAGGAGGGGCTGGGGATGGTCTCTGCCCTGCACCTCTTGGGGATCCCGGGAAGGATGTCCCTGGACTAAGGCCCTCGGGGCCATCCCCACAGTGTCTGCGGTCTCGCCTCTGCTCCAGGTGGATTCCAGGAGCCTGCTGGCTCTCCAGTGCAGTCCCCTCTCTTTACTAAAACTGAAAATAAAAGGTGCTCTAAGGGGCTGGGGTGCAGCTCAGGGACAGAGTGCGTGCTCGGCATGTGTGAGGCCCTGGGTTCAATTCCCAACACGCACACACAAAAGATGCTTTAAGACATACAGTCAAATAATTAATCATTCTAATTTAAAATATTTCACCCTACTGATTTCTGATACTCCCTAATTTGCACAGATAAAACAATATTTAGAAATAATTAGGATTAGCATAGGCTTAATTACGCCGCAGCGCAGGGTCAAAGTGCCATGATTAATGTGCATCCAGAGGTAATTAGCTTCCGAAGGCTGCAGAGCTGGGTTTGCTCCCAGCGGCGAGGTGCCTCCGTGCCCATCTGCCCCCCGGCAGCTGAGAGGTAGTCACATGCCACGCTCGCTCTGGAGACCACAGGTCGTGGTTCTTTGCAATGAGGGTGGGATCCATTTTGTGGAGGGCGAGTGTGGAGAGCCCAGGAGGATGGGGAAATGGGGCAGTGAGGCCCCTGCTGGTGGGTCACCATGGTTACCTGCACCTTCGTCTCACGGTCCGTGTCCCAGATCCGGACGATGCGCACGTCCCCTGAGCTCATGAGGAGTCCAGTTTCTTGCTCCCAGTCCACCACCATCCCGGCTCCTGGGGAGACACGATGGGACACGTCATCAGCCCGAGGGCACTGGGTGGCTTGGGGCAGCCACTCTGCCAGCAGCTCCAAGGAGCACCTGCCACCCTTGAGCCATCAGGCGGGTCCCCATGTAAGCTTGGACCAGGCTCCTGGTGTACCCCTAGTCCAGGCTGGTGCAACAATTCTAAGCCTTCCCCAGAACCCTGCTACACCAAGACATCTGCTAGAGGGCCAGCTGCACTTGCCAGCATTATGGGGGACAGGGGTATGTCTACCAAGGTCGGGGATGATGGCGCAATAGCCAGAATGAAACAAGGGCTGCTAGCTGGGTTCGGTGGCGCATACCTATGGTCCCAGCCGCTCAGCATGCTGAGGCAGGAGGATTACTGGAGTCCAGGTGTTCAGGACCAGCCTGGGAAACACAGCAAGACCAGTTGTCCAGGCTGGCCTCACACTTGAGATCTCAGCCTCCTGGGCCCCTGGGGTTATAGGTGTGTGCCACCATGCCTAGCCCTCCGAGCTTTATTTTTTTTTTTACACATGCGTATGTCCATAAACAATAAAACGTGCCTTCTATACTTCAAAAAAGTTCATCAACTGCAATATGGAATCTATTTTCTAGCAACTTGCTTTTTTCTTTCATGATCTGAAGAGTTTGTTGTTGTGGTGGTGGTACTGGGGATTGAACCCAGGGGCATTCTACCTTCGACTTATACTCCCACCCCTTTAAATTTTTTTATTTGGAACAGGGTCTCACTAGGTTGCTAAGGCTGGTCTTGCACCTGTGATTCTCCTGTCTCAGCCACCCAAGTACTGGCATGTGCCCAGCTTGATCTGAGGATTTACTGAACTGCATCTGTGCTCTTGTAGCCTGGGCTCCCAGCTAGTCCTGCCATTTCCTCCGAACAAGACCCCATGGCTGCGCGAGGCCGGGCTCCGCCCTCTGGCCGCCATTCTTCAGAGTTTTCCAAGTGCACCCTCCAGAGAAAGGGACGAGCACGGGGAGGAAGACTGGGACATCCGAGGATGCTGGCACTGCTTGGAGCCTGAGTCTAAGACCACATGTTGCTCCCACTTCTGGAAATCCTTGGAGGGAGGAACGAACTGGCCCTTCCGCATGGAGGCCACATGGGCACGGGGGAGCAGGCGGGGCTCGATGGCACCTTGTGCAAGGTCAGAGCCCCGAGCCAGGATGCGCCTGGACGGCCTGCTTGCAACCTGATTGACTTGGTTGGGTAGAGCATGCCAGAAGTCCCCCAGGATGATGCTGATGCCTGTCTGTTCCGTCTAGTCTTTTGGTGGAGCGGATGGTGGTGGGGTCAGGCGGGAGGCTGGATATATTGCCACGGCAAGTGTAACTCACGGAGCAGAAGCTGTGGGGTTAGGGTGCCCAAAAGCCACTTCACACTGGCCCTTCCCTCCCTGGATCCTTGGCCAGAGAAATGGCGTATCTGCTCTGCAGGAGGCACAGGCACCTGGCGACGGCCCCTGGGAGCAGGAGTGAGGGATAGCTTCCACGAGTCCTCCCTGGGCCTGCTCCAGAGGGGCTGCAGGCTCCAAGCAGGCCGACAGCTCGCGCCTTCACCTGCGAGCAGGCGGCTATTGCTAAGGGTCTCCTGGCAATGGCAAGGCCTCTCTAGGACCAGGGCCGACCACAGACAGTGGTGGCTTAGCTGAGGTCTCTGGCAAGACCCTGGCAGGCCTGAGATGGGCCCTGCTGACCGGCCATGTGTAGTAGCTCCCGGGGCTCTGCTCAATCCTTGCTCAGGCCACCACGATGAAACACAGACTTTGTGGCTTTTGTTTCTCACAGCTCTGGTGGCTGCAAGTCCCGGATCAGGTGCCAGTGTGGTCAGGTTCTGAAGACAGCCCTTTAGCTGGCTGGCAGATGGCGGCTCTCAGGTGCCTCCTGCTCTACAGTGTCAATCCCCCGGCCAGGGCCCGCCCCCATGCCTCCTCTAACCCCGATCACCTTCCACAGGCCCATCTCCAAATACCATTTAACTGGGGGGAGGGCCTCGACATATAAGCCCGGGGGCACGTTCAGCCCACAGTGGGCACAGGCAGGCTTCAGATTCCTCTGCTGAAGGGCTGGAAGAGCAGGCGGTTCCCGAGATGGAGTTCAGCTGAGAGAGTGTGGGCTGGCTGGGGACCGGACCCCAGGCAGGGCTCACGCCTGTCGCAAGAAACCTCGTCACAGAAGGAGGTGCCTCCCAGGGAGGGCATCAAGTGCCGTCCCGGGGCTCGGGTGACGTGTGGTGTCCACAGCGCCCTCTCTGTGCGGGTCGCGCTCAGCATGGAGGCCCTCCCGCCACTCTGCCCTGTCAGAGGAGCCTCGTGAATAGGTTTTGGTTAAAAACAAAAATCAAAAGACTGGGTGCAAAGTCTGGAAATTGCTGGGCCGTTTCCTTAGCTGCATCTGACCTTAGTAAGAGTCTCTGTCTCTGAGGGCCTGCTGACTGGGTGGGCAATCTGCCCTGGGGTGATCTCAGATCAGCATAAAGCTGTGGGATGAAAGGCAGCACCCCTCCTGGCCTCCAGTCACGCAGGGGCAGAGTCTGCAGCTGGCTCCCCTGAGACCCTCTGAGCAGCCTGTGCCATCCCAAACTTCACTCTGGACCGACTTCCTCAGCACGCCTTTCGGGCGAGGCTCCCTTGCAGAGCGGGCTGTCCTGGGAGCCCGAGGATGCTGTGTGGCATCCTGGCTCTAGGACACTTAACCTGGATCATTTCTTGTCCCTAGACTAGAGTGAGGGTGACTTGGAATCTCCCGGGATGCAGTGAAAGGCCACAGCACGAGGACACGGCAGGCAGGAAGGAGGAAGAGCACTGGAGTCAGCCCACATCTTCCTTCCTATCAGGGGACTGGGCCGGGCGCCCAGCAGCCCTCGAATCCACAGCTCCCGATTCACCCAGGGAGCCCACGAGCTCACTGGCCAACATCGTCCCAGTGCCAGGTGATATGGTACGTGGTGACACAAAGAAGGGCGGAACTAAGGACAAAGGCTCAGCTTCCGGGGAGCCCACGGACCCACCTCGCGTCGTCGGCAGCATGTCTGAGAGCCCCTGCCAAGCTGTCACCATCTCCGGGTTCTTTTCCAAATCTGCAAAATTCTTCCACACCCTGATGGCACCATCATCTGGGGAAGGAGAGAGGGAGAGACGTGACCGGAGCCTCACCCAGGAGGCGTTCAGCGGGGCCTAGGACGGCCTGGGGACACGTGCCTTTCCACTATTCTGGGGCCAATTCACATCTGGGGACCCGGGGGAGCTGGCAGCAGGGAAGGCGGAGCCGGGCGTCTTCTGTGGCTTTGACCATCCGGCCTCCCTTCCAAGGAGTGGGGCTCAGTGAGCAGAACCCCGGGGAGGTGGGGGAGGCAGCAGTGAGCCCTGCCACCTCCCTCTGGCGGCCACAGCTGGTGACAGAGCCGCAGGCCAGCAGGCCAGCCAAGAGCCAGACTTTGAAGGTGCTAAGGAAAGACGACTGCCAAGCTCGGGTCACTGACTCGGAAAACTAGTGCTCCAAAGTGAGGCTAGAGTGAAAGCATTTCAGACCCAGAAGACTACAGCACTGCGGCATGAGGGCCACTGAGGGCGGACTGTCCTTCAGGAAGGAGCCGCCTGCGCCGCATAGGAGGACCCCGCCCCCACGGCGAGCAGGGCCTGTGGCCCACCGGGTCGCCCAGGAAGGTTAAGAGGACAGAGGCTGACAGGACATTTTCTGATCATGAAAGGGCCAGAGACCCAAGGTGAGACGACACAGTCCCAGAGTCCTGACCAGCACGGTCACCTCTGTGCTTCTGCCTTTGGGGCTAAGCCTTTCCGCTCATAAATACCCCACTTTTTTTTTTTTTTGGGTAATAGAATTGAATCCAGGGACATTCTACCTCTGAGCTATACCCCCAGCCCTATTTTTATTCTTTATTTTGAAATAGGGTCTCACTAAGTTGCGGAGGGTCTCACTAAGTAGCTGAGGCTGGCCGCGAACTCGCGATCCTCCTGTTTCAGCCTCCAAAGTACTGGGATTACAAGCATGTGCCACCATGCTCGGCTCTTATTTTTATTTTGAAACAGGGTCTCACTAGGTTGATGAGTCTTACTACTTGCTGAGGCTGTCCCTGAATCTGTGATCCTCCGGTCTCAGCCTTCCAAATACTAGGATTACAGGTATGTGCCACCAAGCCTGGCTTAAACCTCCCTACTTTTGAAGGACAGTGGCCCTCATCATGAGCAGTACACTCTGCGAGAAGACACACTGAACAAACGTGCCTTGCGAGCCTAGAGACCCTGTGCCTGTCCCCACGGCTCGCTCCACACCCGAGGGTCACCGAGGCCAGCAGGCCCACTCACCTGTGGCCGTCAGCAGGAGGGAGCAGTCCTGGCCGTTCAGGTACTCCATGGCGGTGACCCTGGTGTACCGAGGGTTCCCATTGTGGAAATAATCCAGCTTCTCCCCTTTCTCCCAGTCCCAGAAACTTGAGGGAATGAGAGAGGAGTAAGACTAGTTACTAGGGAAGTGCACAACAAAACCACAGCGCGACATCACCGCTATCAAGGGCAGAAGGCATCACGCACGCACGAGCACGTGGGAGACGAAGCCGAGAGCGTTGCTGGGAGGAGGAGACAGGGAAGCCCCTGCGTGTCCTCGAGAGAGCACACCCAGAACTACATGATCTAGCAGTCCCTCTTCCAGGCACGTACACAAAAGAATCAGTCAAAAGCAGACTGAACAGATAGATACACGCACACCCATGTTCACAGAAACGTCGTTCACAACAGCCAAAAGGTGGGAGCGACGCAAGCGTCCACCGCAGATGGACAGATGAGCACAGCGGGGTCTGTCCTCACAGTGGAGCACCGGCCAACAGAAGTCTGGCACATGCCACACCGTGGATGAGCCTTGAGGACACTGTGCTACATGAAGTAAGCCAGACACAAAGGACAAGTACTTGAGAGTCCCTAGAGTCATCAAATTCAGAGACAGAAAACTGAACAGGGGTTGTGAGGGTTGAGAGAGGGAGAGTGGGGTGTTAAGTGTGTAATGGGGGCAGAATTCCAGGGTTTTTTTGTGTGTGGTACTGGGGATGGACCCCAGGGGCATTCTACCTCCAAGCTACACCCCAGCCCAATTTTATTCTTTTTTTTTTTTTATTTTGAAACAGGATCTCAGTAAGTTGTGGAGGGCGTCACTAAGTTGCTGAGCCAGGCCACGAACCTGCGATCCTCCTGTCTCAGCCTCCCAAGTACTGGGATTACAAGTGTGCGCCACCACGCCTGGCTAGAATTTCAGTTTGGGAAGATGAAAAAATTCTGGAGATGGTTGTCCAACACAAACATATAATATGTTTAATTATATATATTTTATCAGAATTAAAAAAAAGAGCCAGGTGTGGTGGCTCAAGCCTAAAATCCCAGCACTTGGAAGGCTGAGATAGGAGGATCACAGGTTCAAGGCCAGCCTCAACAAGTTAGCGAGACCCTCAGCAACTTAGCAAGATTCCGTTTCAAGATAAAAAATAACATAGGGCCGGGCGTGGTGGCGCATGCTTGTAATCCCAGTACTTGGGAGGCTGAGACCGGAGGATCTGGGTTCACGGCCAGCCTCAGCTACTTAGTGAGGCCTCTGCAACTTCGTGAGACCCGGTTTCAAAATAAAGAATAAAAAAATAGGGCCAGGGGTGTAGCGCAGAGGTAGAAGGCCCCTGGGTTCAATCCCTGGTACCGCAAAAACAAAAAACAAAAAACAAAAAAATAACATAGGGATGGGGGCTGTGGCTGGGAGATAGAATGCCCCTGGGTTCAATCCCAGTACCAAAAATAAAAAGTACCAACACACACAGACACGCATGCATGCATGCACACGCACACACATACATACACACACAACCAACCAGACCAAAAAAAGAGAGAGAGAGGAGTAAGAAAAAGGTAAGAGCTATAAGCTGTAATAGCTTGATCCTGCCCTGCCTCCTTGACCAGCTGGTCTTCTCTGCATTACATAGGGCAGGACTTGTTACAAATCAAACCTGGCTCTGTCCTTGGGGCGGCTGGTGTGTTATTAATTTTTTCTGTCACACCCCTGCATCTGTAGAGGAGGTGATAAGCAGGAACCCCCACTGGGCTCCCTCTTACAGATGTGGTTTGAAGCTCCTGCCCCTGCCCTGAGACCTTCGGTCAGAACTCTGGTCGCCCTCTAGTATGGGGCTGGAGCGAGGTGCGGGGTGGGGTGGGGTGGGGCGGCCCGGGCAGGGAGGAGGAGGTGAGGGAGGGCACATGGACTGGTGGCTTCGGGGTGACCTCCACAGTGAAGCAAGGCCCTAGCGAGCGGTGCCCACCAGATGCTGTCCTTGTCAGAACTCTGATTGCCCTCCAGTACTGGGCTGGAGCGAGGCGCAGGGAGGGGTGGGGCGGCCCGGGCAGGGAGGAGGAGGTGAGGGGACTCCTGTCTACTTTGTGAGGGGCGGGCACATGGACTTGTGGCTTCGGGGTGACATCTACAGTGAAGCAAGGTCCCAGCGAGCGGTGCCCACCAGATGCTGTCCTTGTCGGCCACGGCTATGCACGGGGTAAAGGGGTGAAACTTGACCACCGAGGGTACACCGGGGTTCCTGTTCAGGAATATCTGGTCGTCCAGTTTGGTGATGCCTGCCAAAAGAAACGCATGAGATGAGCTAGGTGTGCTGGCGCACGCCTCTAATCCCAGTGCGCGGGGAGTCTGAGACAGGAGGACCACAGATTTGAGGATAGCACGCTGCAACTTAGTGAGACCCTGTTTCAAAATAAAAAATAAAATAGGGCTGGGGTGTAGCTCAGAGGGGGAACCCTCCTCCTTTATTTTTTAAAATAAAAAATAAAAATAAAAATAAAAGAAGAAACCTGGGATGGAGCGAGTGGCGGGCTTTGTCTGCGGTAACACTGACAATGCATTTTAAGAAAGCCGATGTCACTCCTTGTTTTTGGGGACCGGGAGTACAAAGGAGACAGAGGGAAAGCAGGGACCAAAGAGAGGGGTGGAAAGCACACCCAGGGGACTAGAGGTGACGTCAGTCCAGTGTGTACTTGGTGCACCCCAGCTGCAGGGCGTGCGCCTTTGCTCGGCCTCCCTGGAGTCTCTGGAGCAGAGCTGGATGTGCTGTAAGCGTCGCTCCACGCTCGTCAAGCTGTACACCAGCAATATTCCTATCAGTGTAAGTTATCAGGCAAGGAGCCTATACGCCCTCACGGCTTTGCAAGAGCTTGCTTGAGAAAAAACCATAAAAAGAGGCTACAGATGCGGAGTCAGGAGTGGTGTAGATACGTTTTTGGTGAATAACAAGGTTTACGTGGACCAGCAGTGGGTTCGTGGGCACACGCATGCATGACTCCTCTGTGTGGCATCAAGGAAGGAAGACAGCACCCTCAGCCGGGCCTCAGACACCAGCACAGCCTCTGGGTCCCGGGAGGGATCACAAACGCCCTTGAATGGCAGGCACAATGCCTGGGTGGACAGAGAAGAGCCCCCTGGCCCTTCACAGCTGCTTTGGTGTGGCCTGGAGGACTGGGGTTCCTTTGGTCTTCCTGTGGGAAGGGCTGGGCGCAATGCTGGGCAGGAGGCTAACCCCTCGTGGGCACAAGGCTACTCTGCTGTGGGTAACCATGCTGGCGCTGACCGCAGGCTCTGCATGAGTGGCCTCCTTCCTTGCCTGCACCCTGCACTGTTCAGGTGGCACAGGGACCGCAGGGTCAGGTATGGCGGCCTCAGGATGGTTGACACTGTTCGCTGTTCAGCCTGGCGAGTCGTTCTGCCAATGTCCTCCATCTCCTCTTTCTCAAGATGGCAAACACCAGGACACAAAGACAATTTGTGACAGGAGAGGTTTTGCTCAGAGGCGAACGGCTCCCTCAGCTAAGTGTGAGCCATGCGGTGTCGGCATGGAGACCCCTCATTCTCAGTCACAGGTTTTCTTGAGGGAATCATATAGTGGGTCTAATTTTGAGCATTGAAAGGTAAAGGGAGACACCCGACAGTGACTGCAGAAGGCGACAGCCAAGGTCACACCGTCTTTGGGAAAGCGGCGGGCTGGGTCAGGGACCTGAGGAAAACCAACATGGACCTTCCCAAATCGTTTCCTGGCACTAATCCGTGCCTCTCCCGTTAATTTTGTTTAATCCACAGGGATTGTTTTTCTACCTTTCATTGTTCACATCTTTCCCAGTACAAAGGTCCACACGGGATCCCAGTTCTGGGACCAGTAGTACCTGGAGGAGGGCGAGCCCACTCACCAGGCCGCTTCTCAGCCCTGAGTCCCCCGCTCTACGAGCCCATTTGCCAACATTTTTAGCAGATATATAGCTCCTCTTTTATATGTTTTTGACAAACACCTCTCTTTTTTTTCACATAGACTACAAAAGGGAATCCCTAACTCCAGTGTAGAAAGACATTCTTCTTATGTTTAGAAAACTTTTTATTTCTTGAATGTCTGGCTCAATTATGACCAGAAATGGCAGCCACAGTACCACCCTTGCAGCTGGGACCGTCTGTGGAATGGATCAACCTCCAAACCTGCTTCTGGTAACAGTGGGGCTGCTGTGCAGCAGCCTCCCCAGCCAGCAGACCTGGGGTCCTATGCAATTGGCCCTCCAGGACAATGGCCTTGTCTGCTGTGATGTGGACAGGCCACTGGGGCCTCTCCACCTGAACAGAGCTTGCCCGGCTGCACACGCCTGAGTGGCGGCTGCCAGGGTGGCGCACACCAAATCCCAGGAGGGCGGGTGCTTTGAACCCAGTCTGCAGCCAGTGCCAACGGGGAGGCAGATCAGCCCTCAGCGGAGCAGTGGCTGTTCGGGCCAATATGACAGGCGCCAGGGAGCATCGGGGGAGCACGGATGCTTAAGAGGCTGGATAGGAAAGTTCTACAGAGACATCTCGGGCATTGGCCCATGGCAGGCATGGCGCTCAGAGGGTGAGATGCCATCCTGCCATCTGCAGGCAGGGCCGGGGCAGAGCTGAAGAGACCCTCTGCTTTGGTGGGAGGGATGGAGTCTATCTGGTAGGGCCTGACCCCCAATTTAAAAAGTAACCCAGTTCATCTTCAAAATTTCACAGGACAAGGACTGACAGAGTCTCGAGATCAACACAGTGGGTCGGCAGAGTGGGGTGGAGCCCTGAAGATGGACACACTGGTACCGGGCAGCCACAGCTCCGCCAGCCACACCAGCTCCCAGAGGAAGAGCGCTTGGCTGCGAGGCGCGAGGTAGCTCCCTCATTCCTGTTGGCCCTGGCCACCTGCTCACTGACCCTGTGTGGGGCACCGGCAGCCCTGCAGCCTGGATCTGTGGGCAGGAGCCTGCTCTGGCCAGCCCTGCTGCACGCACGTCTGCTGTCCTGGGCATGCTCTGCCTCCCTATTTTGTGAGGCTGGGAGAAAACAAGATGGCGTGTAAAGGGGGGACTGGGGCGTCTATTGGCAAACACGGAAAAAGGTTTGGTGAAAATGTGACTGAACTAGTGTCACTCAGGGACACAGTGGAGGTCAGGTGAAGGAAGCCAGGGCCTGCATTGGTTTTCTGCTCCCAGGGGAGGGACACCCACCAGGTTAGTAAGAGACGGCCCCCAGGGCATGGGAATGGCCTGTGCCTTCCCTTCTGGAAACATCAAAGCGTGAGAGAGGTGTCCTGAGGCCTGGGATGCCTTGCTGACAGTCCCAGGGCCCGCATGGGGAGGTGGTCGCGGCAGCCCCCTCCCTGCTTGTGGGGCGCCTTACCCTTCTGGATGACCTGCTGCGCCTGCTTCCTGACTCGAGTGTTCCGCAGGAACCGCCACTCCCGTTCCTTGCGGATCTGGCTCTCCAGGTCGTGCTCCTCGGGGATCTTCAATGACAGAACACATCCGGTTACATCCCGCACCCTCCAGGTACTCTCCAGGTGAAAGGCTCCTATTCCTCAGCTGCTGAAGGCTGAGGTCTCTAGTCCAGCCAGCACCCCACGCCCCACAGGCACAGAGTGGAGTCTGGGGCTGACCTGAGTTGTGGGCAGTTGTAGTGCTCAGCCCAGCGCCTGGAGAGGCCTCTGCGCCTCATACCCCGGGGCCTGAGCTCCTGAGACTGTGGCCTGGGGTGAGGCGGACAGGAGTGGGGCACAGCTGGGACCTGGGAAGCACCTCCCAGACCTCCACGGGCCAGGTGCTGCCCACTCCTCAAGGACATAGGTGCATAAGCCTGAGGCAGCACTGGCTTTTTCTTTCTTTCTTTTTTTTAATTTTTTTTTTTTTGCAGTACTAGGGATTGAACCCAGGGGCATTCTAGCTCCGAGATCCACCCCCAGCCCTATTTTTGTTCTTTATTTTGAAACAGGGTCTCACTAAGTTGTGCAGGGCCTCACTAAGTAGCTGAGGTTGGCCTCAAACCTGGATCCTCCAGTCTCAGCCTCCCAAGTACTGGGATTACAAGCGTGCGCCACCATGCCCGGCAAGCACTGGCTTTTTCAATTAGACTTGATAATGTGACACAGGTGCGTTTCCCTCCTGTATACCCAGTGGATAAATGGCTGACTACAGAAGGATCGCAGGTTTGCGGCCAGCCTCAGCAACTTAGCCAGGCCCTCCACAACTTCATGAGACTGTTCCAAAATAAAGAATAAAATAGGGCTGGGGGTGTAGTTCAGAGGTAGAATGTCCCTGGGTTCCAGCTGGGCGTGGTGGCGCATGCTTGTCATCCCAGTACTTGGGAGGCAGAAAGGAGGATTGCAGGTGCAAAGTCAGTCTCAACTACTTAGTGAGGCCCTCCACAATTTAGTGAGTCTCTGTTTCAAAATAAAGAATAAAAAATAGGACTGGGGGTGTAGCTTGGAGGTAGAATGCCACTGGGTTCCATCCCCAGTACCACACAAAAAAACAAAAACAAAAAAGAATGTCCCTGGGTTTCTCTTCCACGGCCAGCCTTGGAGTCAGCGGAGAGAGATGGCGACATGAAGGTCAGAGAGAGTCCAGACTCGTTGTTTTGAAAGCTGCTCCTCTGCTAGAAGAGCACGAGGATAAAGACCCCTGCATGGGATGGTGCTAGTGTGGTTGGAAGGCAAGACGCCCCCACGGAGCTCTCAGGTGGCTCCTGGTGGCTCTCGGATGAAGGTGTCATGGACATGCGGACCCTACGGATCCTTCTAGTACTCTTGCAGACGGCCTGCAGTTTGTTTTCTAGCATTATATTACTATGCTCCTTTCTTTTTCTTCTTAAAAATCCCCAAAACACACACCCAGCAGAAAAGCAACAACAGCTAAAAGAAGGACGTGTAAGCACAGGAGCAACGAGCAACGGTATCGAGTGCCTCCCTCGGAACAGTTATTGGTTTAGAAACAACCCCGTCATGGCAAATGGGCTACACTGTGGATTCCTGACAATCCAGGGCTTATTAGAAAAGAAATGACAAATGGCCAATAATGTAGAGCAATAATAAGGGGAAAAACACCCAGATAAAGATGCGAAGCCTGTGCAGGAAGGGAGATATTGCACTTTAATGAAACTCGGGTTTCCCTGGGAGTAATTAGAGGAGGAGGTCTAAGAGGCACTCTGGGCAGGTGGGGGACTGAGGGGACAAAATCCCAGGTCCTTGACCAGCTCTCTGTGGCCCTGCCCTGAGACCACTGCTCCAGATGTGGGGTGGAATTGGGGAGGGTTAGCGCCTCAGCTGCAAGGCTGCAATGACAGTGACAGCAAGGGCCCGAGGGAGCTGTGGGCACACAGGACGCGGGTCCGAGGCCGTCTGGTACTTGCACTGCCGCTGACCAACAGCCCCATGGCCTCCAGGCCCAGGGCTCGGCCTCACCGCCGGGGTGGCTGTTCCCTCACGGTTCTCAGGAGGGGGCCTTCTCTGAAGACCTGCTGAGCTTGTGAAAGTGTTGAGACCCTCACCAACCCCCTGGGTCCGTCCTGGGGACAGTTGGCCATGCCCACCAGGCTCACAGAGGAACAGAGGCAGGAGGGCAGAGAGGAAGGCACAGTGGGAGGCAGGGGTGAGGCGGGCAGGTAGAGAGACAGATGACACCGGGTGCCAGGAGGAGGCAGGAGCACAGAGCCGCTGGGGACGTGACCCTGGCCCCTCAGGAAGAGGGACCAGACAAAATTGGCCGAGGATAATTTCCCCTTTGCAGCGGACCTCCATAGCCCTCCGTCCTCCCTTTCTCCCCACCCATTTCTCTGCGGGTTGAAGAAAAGCTCTCAGTAAACAAGAGTGCAGACCTGCTTCGCTCCGCTCCCCGAGCAGAGCTGCTGGAGGGACTCTGCGGCGTAATAGTGTTACATGATTAGGATCATGACACGGGCGGATTTCTACACCTCTTGGTTTCTCCTCAGACAGAAACCAATTACAGTTCCGAAGCCTCCCACAGAGGTGTGACGGACGGCTGGAGCCAATGAAGCGCAGCTCCTTTCCGCTGGCCAAAAACCCAAGGACAAAAAACACAGGGCTGGTGAACTAGGGAAGATGAGGGGTCCCTGAAGGCTCTTGGGGAGCAGCAGTCGGGGCGTTTCACATGGACCAGGGCCTTGTACAGATAATCTGCGAAGCTCAAGGCTGGGTCTTACTGTCGGCCTTTCTTGAGTTTTTTTATGGTATTGGGGATTGAACCCACAGGCATTCTTTCTCCCAGCTACACCCCAGCCCTTTTAAATTAATTTTTAATTTTGAAACAGGGTCCTGCAAAGTTGCTGAAGCTGTCCTCAACCCTGTGCTCCTCCTATCTCAGCCTCCCATGTACTGGGATTACAGACGTGTGCTACCATGCCCGGCTTGGTTCTTCTGAATTTAAAGGATTCTAGATGTGTGGGATAAAATTCAAAACTGGAACATGACTATCAAGACTGAAAAGGCTCGGGTGAAGCTGACGGGGAGGAACCCACCGGAAAAGCACGTTAACACTGACGCTCTGTCCCCAGGCAGAGCCCCCGGTCTCTACCCCAGATGGAGTGTGTTCGGTCACGTGGAGAATAAGTGCTCTGCCACTTCTCACCTGGACACTCGTGATCATTAATTTCCATCCTTTAACCACAAACAAACCCCCCTGCCCCAGGCAGTAGTCCTGTCCCCAGGCAGAGGCGGCGGGCTTGGAGGCTGTCAACAGAGCCGACTGGACTGCACGCCCCCATCACCTGCGGCTCCCTCACGTGCACCCCCCTCGTTGGAGCCTCCCTCTGAGGCAGCGCCCTGGAGTCTCACCCATGGTCAGGCTGCTGGAGAGATCTACAGTGATGGTCAGAGCTCAGGACGTCAGGACGTCAGCACTTAGGTTGTCTGACTATACGTTTCAAGTCAGGTTCGTTGAGATATAATCTACGTACTCGTTTCACCCTCTTTAGGTACAGTTCTGGGTTTTGGCAAATGCTTATAGTCATGTAACTGCCACCAAGCAGAACAGAGAACAGCCCCAGCACCCCCAACACTTTTATGTGCCCCTCTGGTCAAGCGCTCCCTTCTGCCCCAGGCCCCGGTGACTGGTGAGCTGCTTTGCCCTACAGTTTTGCCTGCTCTGGGATGCCAGGTAAATGGACCACACGGCATGTAGCCTGCCCAGTGCCTCTTCCACTTACAGCACAATGTGCTGCGATTCTATTGTGATGTTGAATGTATCAGTGGTTCATTACAAAGTTGGGTGTGCTGACTAGTATTTCCTTATATGGCTTTATCACAGTTTGTTCACCTGATCGCCAGGAGGATATCCGAGTTGCTTCTAGTTTTTGTGACCGTGATTAAAGCCACTGTAATATCCACACACAGGTTTCTACGTGAACTGCTTTCATTTCACTGCGTGGACTCTGAGGAGGATTGCTGGGTATGTACTCCGAACCTTAGAAGGAACGGCCAAATTTCCCCATGCGCCTGCAAATCTTGCATCTGCACAGTCAGGCACGAGCATTCCAGTGGCTCCACGGCCTTCGCTAGCACCCGCTGTCGACAGCCTCAGATCTCACCACTGATAGATGCGCAATGCTGTCTCGCGTGGTGATCAGCACTTCCCTGACGACTGCCTTCCTTGGCATCGACGTCCTGCCATGTGCTTATCTGCCACCTGCACCTCTTCTCTGGTCAATGTCTATGCCAATCTTTTGCCACCGCCCCCCCAGCACCGGGGGTTGAACCCAAGGGTGGTCTACCTCCAAGCTACACCCCAACCCCTTCTTATTTTTTGTTTTGAAACAGGGTCTTTCTAGGTTGTTAAATGTCTTGCTAAATTGCTGAGGCTGGTCTTGAACCTGCGATCCTCCTGTCTCAGTCTTCCAAGTACTGGAATTACAGGTGTGTGCCACTACTCTCGGCTCACTGTTCTTTAATTGGGTTGCTTTTTTCTTCATTATGGAATTCTGAGAGTTCTTTATGTATACCAGATACAATATCTTAATCAGATATGTTTTACAAATTTCTTTGAGTCTGTGGCAGGTTCTCAACAGTATCTTTAAAAAAGCAGTTTTTAATTTTAATGAAGTCTAATATATCTCTCTTTTTTCAGTACTGGGGATTGAACCCAGGGGCATTCTACCTCTGAGCTACATCCTCAGTCCTATATTTTTATTCTTTATTTTGAAACAGGGTCTCACTTTTGCGGAGTCTCACTAAGTAGCTAAGGCTGGCTTTGCACCTGTGATCCTCCTGTCTTAGCCTCCCAAGTACTGGGATTACAAGTGTGCACTACCATGCTCAGCTTCAATATTATCATTTTTAAACTAGTGTGGCTTGTGCCTTTTGCATCTTATTTAAAGGAGTCTTCCAAAATCCCAAGTCAGGAAGGTTTTCTTGTTTCCTTCTAGAGTTAGTTTTGGGCTCCACAGTGAGGGCTATGATTCACGTTGAGATAATTGCTGTGAGAGGTGTGAGGCAGGGCTGAAGGTTCTTATTCTGGCACATGGTTCCACTTGTTGAACTCTTCTCTATTGAGCGGACTGTCCTCACACCTTTGCTGAGAATTGATTGAACATATCTGTGAGGCTCTATCTCCGGGCTCTCTATTCTGTTCCATTGATCCGTGAGTTGTCCTCCCCCAGTCCCACGCGAGCCTGACTGACTGACACCAAGTCTTGGAAATGGAAAACACGAGTCTTCGAACTTTGTTCTTTTACTTAAAATTCTTTTGGTTATTTTAGTTTCTATGCTTTTCCCAATAGATTTTATAATACATTGTCAGTTAAGAGCATCCTATTGGGATTTGGATTGGGACTGCACGGTTCTACACGTTAGTTCAGGGGGACTGACATCTTCACATTATCTTCCCAATCATCAGTGTGGTCTTCTCTTATCCAGGTCTTATCATTTTCAGCACATGGACTTTTTTTTAGATTTATATCTATGTGTTTCTGTTTTTTGGTGCTTCTATAAATGGTGTTGATGTCTAATGTCAATTTCCAGTTTCTTATACAAATGCAACTGATTTTTGTATAATGACTTTGTATTCTGCAAATTTGCTAACCTCACTTATCCTAGTAGCATTTTGCAAATTATTTGCAATTTCCTATGCATGCAATAATGCTGTCTGAGAATGAAGATAGTTCTCTCCTTTCCTTCTGTAAGCACTTATTTCCTTTTCTTGACACACTGTAATCTAGGACTCTGGTATGATGTTGAATAGCGAGATTAGATACCCAAGCCTTTTTCCTGATTTTTAGAGAAAAAGCATCCAGTCTTTACCAATAAGAATGATGTTAACTATAGGGTTTTTGCAGACGTCTTACAAGGGAAAGGAAGCATCTACTCGTTTGCTGAGTTTCTATCATGAATGACTGTTTAGTTCTGTCAGAAGCTTTTCAGCAGCTACTGAGATGACCGTGATCGTATGGCCTCTCTTCAGTCTGCTGTGCGTTCGGTTACGTGACTGATTTTAACATGTTGAGTCAATATAGCATTCTTGGGAGAGAGTCCACTTGGTCAGCAGTGTATTATCATTGCTTTTGACTTGTTAATACTATGGTGAGGATTTGGGGTCCACATTCAGGAAAGATATTGGTTTGTAGTTTTCTATTTTTTGGATGTCATTTTCTGATTTTGGTATCAGAGTACCGCTGCTTTTTTTTTTTCTTTTTGTGGTGGTACTGGGGATTGAACTCAGGGGCATTCTACCTCTGAGCTACACCCCCAGCCCTATTTTAGTCTTTATTTTTAAAACAGGGTCTCAAGCCTGGCGTGGTGGCGCATGCTTGTAATCCCAGTACTTGGGAGGCTGAGACCGGAGGATCCGGGTTCGTGGCCAGCCTCAGCTAATTAGTGAGGCTTCTGCACCTTCGTGAGACCCAGTTTCAAAATAAAGGATAAAAAATAGGGCTGGGGGTGTAGCTCGGAGGTAGAATGCCCCTGGGTTCAATCCCCGGTACCTCAAAATAAATAAATAAATAAATAAATAAATAAATAAAACAGGGTCTCACTAAGTTGTAGAGGGCCTTACAGGTTGCTGAGACTGGCCATGAACCTGCGATCCTTCTGTCTCAGCCTCCCAAGTACTGGGGTTGCAAGCATGAACCAACACATTCAGCATTGAAAGGCTTTTAACTACCAAACCTTTGTAGTTAAAATAGACAAGGACTATTCAGGTTATGTTTGTTATCGAGTGAGTTTGCAGCTTATACCTTCCAAGGAATTTGTCTCTCTCATCTATGTTGCAGAGTTTACAGGCAGACAGCAGTGATGTCAGGCATATTTCTGGACTCTCGATTCTAACCCACTGATCTGTTTGTCTGTCCTTATGCCAATACTACCCTGCCTAGATTATCACAACCGTGTGGTAAGTTTTCAAATCAGGAAGTGTGAGTCATTCTATTTCTTTGTCTTTTACAACATGTCTTTTTCTTTTGTACTATTCTGGGTCCTCCCTTGCATTTCCATATAAATTTTAGTATCAGCCTGTCAATTTTTGCCAAAAAGGCAGCTGGGATTTCATAGGACTTGTGTTGAATCTGTACATCTATTTGGGGAATACTGCCAGTTCAATAGTAAGTCTTCTGATGCAGAACATACAATTTCTTTCCATTTATTTAAGTCTTCTTTAATATATTTCAATAATGTTTTCTAGTTTTCAGTATACAAGTCTTACATTTCTTTTGCTAAATTTATTCCTAAATATTTTGTTATTTTTGATGATATTGTAAGTGGAATTGTTTCTTAATTGAATTTTTAGATTGTTCACTGCTAGTGTATAGAAATATAATACAAATGCTATTTGTAGATGACCTTGTATTTGATCTTGCATTTGTTTCTTAGTTCTAAGAGTTTATTAAATTGGATTTTTTAAACGATTTCCAACATTCAAGATCTTGTTATCTGTGAATAGATAGGTCTATTTTTCTTTCCAATGGGATGCCTTTTATTTCTTTTGCCTGTCTAACTTCCAGGCTATAATATCCAGTACAGTGCTGAAGAGAAGTGGCAGGAGAAGCAAGACCTGCCTTGCTGCCTCCTGTGGAAAGACTTTCACGGAGCACAGAGTTCTGTGGCGAGTTTGTTTCTTTCTGCGCTTCAAACATGTTACTGCATTTGTCTTCTCTCTTAGTGGTTTCTGATGAGAAGTCTGGGGTAAGTCTTATCTTTGTTCCCCTGTATGTAAAGTGTCTTTTTTCTTTTTAAAAATTTCCTGGTGGACTTCAAGATTTTCTCTTCATCTTTGGCTTTCAGTCGCTTAAATATGATGTGTCTAGATGTGTGTGTGTGCACACACACATTGATAGAGCCTGCTTTGGGGTCTCTTTGTTGGATTTGTAGTTAAATGTTTTTCATTATTTCTGGAAAATTCCTGGCTATTACCTCTTTTTTTTTTTTTTGGTGGTACTGGGTATTGAACCCAGGGGCATTCTACCTCCGAGCTACACCCCCAGCCCTATTTTTTATTTTTTATTTTGAAACAGGGTCTAAGTTGCAGAGGGCCTCACTAAGTAGCTGAGGCTGGCCGTGAACCCGGATCCTCCGGTCTCAGCCTCCCAAGTACTGGGATTACAAGCGTGCATCACCACGCCCGGCTGGCTATTACCTCTTTAACTATTCCTTCTCTCTTCTCCTCCTGGGATTCCAGTTGTACATGTGTTTCACACGGTCCTGACTCTCCTGGATGATCTGTTCTTTCCTGCTCTTTTTACTCTTTGTGTTTCATTAAATTCTATGAACTGATCTTTAAATTCACTGTTTCTCCCCCTTGACTTGACTGTGGTCACAGGTGAG
>PVJS01000020.1:166503-248899 GCA_004027185.1 Glis glis
CTCCTGCCTCTCTGTGGCTCCTCACCTCTTCACATGTGCTCCTGCCTCTCTGTGGCAGCTCCTCACCTCTTCACATGTGCTCCTGCCTCTCTGTAGCTCCTCACCTCTTCACATGTGCTCCTGCCTCTCTGTAGCTCCTCACCTCTTCACATGTGCTCCTGCCTCTCTGTGGCTCCTCACCTCTTCACATGTGCTCCTGCCTCTCTGTGGCGGCTCCTCGCCTCTTCACATGTGCTCCTGCCTCTCTGTGGCTCCTCCTCTTCACATGTGCGCCCCCTTCCCCCAGGGCTTTCACATTCCCTCTGTCGGTCCCAACATCTGGTTGTCGTGCCTGGGTCTGCTTTATCTCTTGATAGAGCGTGTGCTTGTCTTATACTTTTGGGGCATCTCATAGCTTTTAAATGAATGCCAGATCTCATGAGCAGAACAGTAGAGACCAAGGTAAACAAACTTGTTTTGTGCCTGGAAACAGGCAAGCCCCTATTACGAGGCCCGTGGTGCAGGGAGCCGAGATGGGCTTGGCCTTGTCGCAGGGCTACCCTCGCTCACTACCAGTTCACGTCCCTCTGGTGTGGTCCTGTGTTTTGTCCGGGCTCCTGGCCCTCTGTGGGCTGGCTGCTGGTGGGGCAGGAAGGGCTCTTTGCTGTTCTGACCCAGCCTCATTGTGAGTGGAGCCTGTGACCCTGGCTCTTGGGTCGCTGCCCTTCCCTTTCTGTGATCCTGCCCTCTGCTGGGTAGTGTCTCCCACCCAAGGAGGTTTCTGGCCTCCCTGGAGATGGAGGGTTTCTTTTACTCTTCTCCAAGGTGCCTATGTCCTGGCCATAGTAGGATCTGCTGTCCTTCCATCAGGGCTGTAAGGACTGTGTTCTGTGGGGACATGGGCCTGGGGGGCTTGGTGCCTTTCCAATAGGAGCAGCTGCTCCCTCCTCCAGGCCTGCACTCCTGAGGATGGCTGCTCCAGCCTGCCACCCTACTTTTCCTGTGGGCCCGTGGAGGTGCACAGAGGAGAGCCTGTGCAGTGTGGCTCCCAAGGGGCACCTCTACCTAGCCCACACTGGGCCTGTGGTGGCATACTGGCAATGTCTGGGGAACCCTTCCCTGCTCTGTCCCACGTTAGCCATGCTCAATGCTCCCTTCCCTGGCAGTGGCGCCGTCTCTTCCATTTCAGACAACATGGTTCCCCTGCAACCTCCGCTCCTGGCGGGTTCAAGAAAAGTCAGGATTTTATCACGTGTCTTTTCTCACTCTGGGGTGGGAGGGATACACTTGCAGCTTCAACACACCAGGGGGACGTGGAGCCATCCTGGAGCTTTGAAGGGCCTGGCGATTCCTCAGGGTGGACGCAGAGCCCGCACACATCAGGGCTGAAGGAGCTGCCCCACTGGAGCCCTGGCAAGCTCAGGGCAAAGCTCTCCTAGGACACGGAGTTCATAACTGCCACGGCACTTAATTCAGATGACACTGAGCAGTCAACCATGAGGTTCCTTTTAAGAACATACACGTTTGATTTGATCAACAATAACTTGATCCCTGAGTGTTTAGAATTCAGCAGTGGATTGTAAGGTAAACCGACATGACGCCATGGCCAAGCACCCCAGAACAGCAGCAAGATATCTCATAGTCACCGTCCCTGGAGTGGGAGGAAGCCATCCCCCACTGCCAGTCAGCAGGAGCACCCCAGTCCTCCTGCTACTGGCCAGGTGGAAACAGAGACTGCTGGCAAAGGCTCCCGTTGCCACGACCAACCACAAACTCCATGCCCCTTCCATCAAAATGCAGCGCTCAAAAGCCGGGCAAGGTGGTGCACCTATAATCCCAGTACTTGGGAGGCTGAGACAGAAGGATTGCAGGTTTGAGGCCACCCTCAGCAACTTAGCAAGACTCTGTTTCAAAATAAAATTTTAAAAGGCTGGAGGTGTAGCTTAGAGGCAGAACGCCCCTGGGTTCAATCCCCAGTACCCCCTGCCCCAAAGTGCACTCATTCTATTCTGGTGTTTCCGGGGGAATTGACCGATCTATCACTCTCCTGAACTCTCCAGTGAAGAATGGAGCCGCTGGACCCGCTGGCCTCTTGGCCTGGTTGAAGTCCACAGCAAACCAAAGGCGTGTGGGGTCACCTGAGGGCTAGACTAAGTAAAGTTCTCAGGAGACTGGGGTAAATGAGTGTGTCATTTCTCATGGGGGGAACTACCAGAAAAGGTCCTTTTGTGGAGGGACATTTGATGATGTAAGAAAATGCTCATTGTTCATCGTGTAAGTGAAAAAAAGCGACCCACAGAGCTGAAGAGTAGAATAATCCCAAGGGCGGGGAGAAACACACACAAGCATGTGCACACGTGTGTGTATTGCAGGTGATTTAAATGATCTTTATAATGCCTATTTTCTGAAAAAAAAATTTTTTTTGTGGTACTGGGGATTGAACCCAGGGGCATCCTACCTCCCAGCTCCATCCCCAGCCTTATTTTTTATTCTTTATTTTGAAACAGGGTCTCACTAAGTTGTGGAGGGTCTCACTAAGTAGCTGAGGCTGGCCGTGAACCCGGATCCTCCTGTCTCAGCCTCCCAAGAATTGGGATTACAAGTGTGCGCCACCATGCCTGGCTTATTTTCTGAAATGTTAATAACAAGATTAAAAAACCAGCACCATAGATATGCATTTTTTTTTTTTTTTGCGGAACTGGGGATGGAACCCAGGGGCATTCTACCTCTGAGCTACACCTCCAGTCCTATTTTTTTTATTCCTTTTTTTTTTTTTGGTGGTACCGAGGATTGAACCCAGGGGCATTCTACCTCCAATTGATAACCCCAGCCCTATTTTTTATTCTTTATTTTTGAAACAGGGTCTCACTAAGTTGCAGAGGCCTCACTAAGTAGCTGAGGCTGGCCGCGAACCCTGATCCTTAGATATGCTTAGATATGCAAATTTAATAAAAGGGGGGGGCAAGTTCCGCCACAGCCTCATTGCCTACTGGCACTCTTCCAAGTACAGGTTAGGGTGCGAGGCCCATGTTTCCTCTGGAGCAGCCAGATGTGACCACAGCTGCAGCGTTTAACATACTGGTAGTGCCATGAAACAATTTTGGGGGGGAGCAGTATTGGGGATTGAATCCAGGGATGCTCTACCACTGAGCTACACCCCAGCCTTTTTTATTTTTTATTTTGAGTCAGGGTCTTATTAAGTTGCCCAGGTTGGCCTTGAACTTGCAATCCTCTTGCCTCAGCCTCCTGAGTTGCTGGGATCACAGGCATGCGCCACTGTGTCTGCCCTACTTAAAATTCTGATGGCTACTGCCATGCCAAAGTGCCTGTGAGAAGTCAGTATTACCCACCCAGCAACAGCATCTGAGGGTGCCTGTTTCCCCACAGCTTTGCGAGCCAACCTCGGGACAGAATCAATCACTGAAATTTGCCAACTGAGAAGGAAAAAATCATATTACTTTTGTAATCAGAACACGATTCAATAAATCTCTTTTTCTTAGCACATGACAGACCATTTTTAAGTCTTTCTGAGTCCTATAGTAGACATGAGCTCTGTGAACTCATGCGGGGAGAGAGAGGGATGTTGGATCAGTTGAGGTGAACCCCACCTAGACTGTGGCTCCCTTGGGTGGTGCAGACCTGTAAGTAACCAATCACGAGTTGATAAAGACAATATCGTGGCAGATGCTTCACTGCAGTCACGTTTTGGGGAACCCAGTCCCACTAACCACAGGGTGGGCAGTGCTAGCACACTGGCTGTAATTCTGTTACCTGGTGACTAGTTTCTTATACAACCTTGAAGACGCCTAGGGCTTGGGGTTCTTTGTTCATTTTGAGGCCCAATCTTGGCCTTAGAACTATTTTTAGTTTACCTGTGAAGTGGGCTAATAAAAAAGTTCCTATTTTATTATACAAACATGCCATTAGGTGAGTAATTACATTAATAAAAAGAATACCCTTATGGATACCATCTGGAAAATGTAGTAGGATTTTTTGTTTTTGGTACTGGGGATTGAACCCAGGGGCTTTCTACCTCTGAGCTACACCCCCAGCACTATTTTATTTATTTATTTTATTTTGAAATAGGGTCTCACTAAGTTGCAGAGAGCCTCATTAAGTTGCCAAGGCTGGCCTCAAACCTGCAATCCTCCTGTCTCAGCCTCCCAAGTACTGAGATTACAGGCATGGGCCACCATGCCTGGCTGGATTTTTTTTTCAATGTGTGTCTGGTACTGAGGATTGAACTCAGTAACAGATTGAACAGGGGTGTTCTACCACCGAGTTGCATCCTTAGCCCTTTTTAATTTTTTAATTTTATAACAGGGTCTCACTAAGTTGCTGAGGCTGGCCTTGAACTTCTGATCCTTCTGTCTCAGCCTCCCCAGTACTGGGGTTACAGGCGTGCACCACTGTACCCAGATGGAAAATGTTTTTGTAAAGTAACAAGATGAAACATGCCCTGCTCCCTCTTCTACAGTTTAGAAAAGGTCTCTACCTGATGTAAAAGGAAAATCACTTCAGATCCCTAAGTCCCGAGACGTTGTTGCCACTGTGCGTGACAGATGACACAGATCCTGACAATGATCACTGCTTGCAGCCGCGACATCGACAGCCTGTCACTTCAGCTACAACCAAACGAGCGCCTGTTTCCACAGGGTGGCAGGGTCAGAGGGAAACTGCTTGCTGACTCAACTACTACTTCCTGCAGGGCCTCCTGCTAGCCTCGTCTCAGCGGCCAGGCCTCAGGTCTGCTTTGCAGGGGAGGCTCTCAGATGCACCCCAATGACTCACGGAGGACCCCAGAAGCACTGTGCTGGTCTGGAGAGAGGCAGGCGGGCACTAGCCACATGGTATACACTGGCGTGGGTTTGCAGAGGAGCGGGGCTGCCAGGAGCCCCAGACTTCCTCCCACCGCCGCTGCCATGTGCCTGGGGGAGGCCCACTCACTTAATGCTGGGGAAGGAAGCAACCCTTTGGGAAAACAGCAAGTCCATTACATTTAAGAGAAACAGGCTTTTGATTATCTATGCCATTCCCCCTTTCATTGCATGTAGACAACAGAGAACAGGCAATTTTCAAGGACTTCAAGAAAAGCTGCTTGTTAGCGGCCCAGAAAATGATCATAGCCGCCGCCACTGCCGCTGCAGCAAGAGGAGCGCCCGCCAGGCTCCTCCATCGCTCGACCTCGCCGTGAGCCCGAGACCACCTCAGGACACGGGGCGCCCGTTAATGTTAAACGGAACTCCACTCGTCTCTGAACAGACCGCGCCCATTCTAAAGGCTGACCCTCCATCCTCACGCCAGGGTCTAGTTGCCCCCTTGCTCGTTTATAACCTGGGTGGGGCTTGCTTACTCCGTACAAATTCCAGTACCCATGTTCTCTTTCCTGCCGTAACCAGAAGGTCCTGGTTGTTGGAAAGGGGCACTTTCCTCCCTCTGCATGGGGGCATGAGCTTAAAGCCACCAGAAGGTAAGGGGGCGAGCCCCAGGACACACTGCTTGTTGACCACAGCTGAGTGACTCGCCTCGACGACCCGGGGCTGGTTTCTTTAACGCTCTCCCACCTGACTATAAAGGCGATTTGTGTGTAGTATAGAATATGTAGAAAAGACAAATGCATAAAAAAACAAAAGTTCAGTGCCACCTGATCACAGTGTTGGTGACTCACAACTGAGATGTTTCCATCCAGTCTCTCCTATGAGCATATGTGTTCATGTGCAGCACGTAACACTATCAGCATTCTGTAGGTCCAGGTTTTGGCCTGCTTATTTAAAAAAATTTATCATAGCATTTCCTTGTGCCACTAATTAATTTTATAGCTTCATTATTTATTTGTACTGGAGATTGAACCCAGGGGCATTCTACCTCTGAGCTACACCCCCAACCCTATTTTATTTTTAATTTTGAAACAGGGTTTTGCTATGTTGCTGAGGCTGGCCTTGAACCTACGATCCTCCTGTCCCAGCCTCCCAAGTACTGCGATTACAGGCATGCGCCACCACGCCTGGCTAATTTTTAATAGTTCAAATAATATCTTAACAAACATTTCGTAACCTTTTAACCAACCTCTGCTGATCATTTAAGTGGATGCCAGTTTTCACTATGTAAAACAATGCAGAGACCATCTGTGTCTGTGATTATTTTCTTAGGATGGCATTTTAGCAAAGCAATTCCTGGCTGACTGAGGTTCTTGATAGTTGTCGCCAGACTGCTCTCTAGAAGAGCTGGGCCATTTTACGTTGCTTAAAGAACGGAAAAGCGCTCTCCTCTCCTTTGTCAGCAAAGGGGCTCAACAAATTAGAACTTTATTACTTGCCTCAGGTGCTGACAATGATTATTTTGTGTTTCTATTAACAAAAATCAGTATTCACGATGGGGAAAGAGGAAAGCTGTAATAAAGAGCCCACTTTCACAGAAACTACTTAGGAGTCAGGCTTGATATACAGTTAAGAGTGAGCTCTGATCTCCAGTCTCCGGCTATTGATGTGACGGAAGATGAAGGCTTTCTAAGAATGTGTGTTAAACTTATGGAAATTCTAGTGCGCCCCTGCAGACTCCAGAGGTTCTGCTGTGAAGCGCAGCTCACATCCCGTCTCAGAGGAGCCCAGGGCCCACCACCCAGGACACAGGGCTTGAATCTGCAGCCACAGAGCTGCTGTGTCCATAGGACACATCTCGTGATGTGCTGTGGCAGACCAGATCTGAAAGACAGTCTAATGGAGTAAGCCTAAACATGCTGGATAGAGCCAGGCATGTGGCACACACCTGTAATCCTAGTACTTGGGAGGCGGAGATAGGAGGACTGCAGGTTTGAGGCTAGCCTCAGCATTTTAGCAAGCCTCTCAGCAACCTAGCGAGACCCTGTTTAAAAAAAAAATTTTTTTTAAAGGGGGGCTGGGGCTGTAGCTCGGAGGTAGAATGTCCCTGGGCTCAATCCCCAGTACTGCAAAACAAAAACAAAACCAAAAAACGTGCTGGTAAGCCCCGTTGGGGGAAGTCCTGTGTCCCCAGAGCAGTATCACCAGGCGTGGCCTGCGACAGGCTGGTGCACTCCTCCGATAGGAGGTCAAGTGCTTTGCCAAGAGGAAGCAGCACACAAGACACCAGGAAGAAGACAGGGAGGCAGCATGGCCGGCCCCCCAGCTGCTCCTCTTGATTGGGCACACCCTCACTGTAATGGCAATTTGCTGTCGCCCTCCAAAGGCTGCCAACAGGGTGTGGCAGGAGTGTCGGAGGCCGGGGTGAGGTTGGCGGGGCAGCGGAGGGGCTAACGGGGCCCCTGCGAGCCAGAGCCCGGGGCCTGGGCTGTGGGACAGTGTGCGTGGCAAGCGTGAGGAGCAGAGGGGACGGGCACCGAGGCCAGCGCGGGGGACACGTCGGGAGGAGAGCAGAGAGTGAGGCTCCGAGCCCGGGGTCCCACCCCTGCCAGATGCACCTTCATGACAGGCTGTGCGAAGTAGCGGGCGCTCCAGTCGCAGAAGCCCGTCTGCATCGTGGCACAGATGAAGCTTTTGTGTCCAGCAGCGTCGTCGGCGTCATCCGCGGTCTTGAGGGTGTTGTCGGAAGAAAAAGGCAGTGTGTGAGTCTCACTGTCCCCTGTACACCCTCCTACGCTAGAAAGGATTCCTGACTGGGGACCAAGGTTGCCGTGAGCCACGGTGTGACATCTAGGGAGACAGCCATTCTATGCTCCTCTCACTCAGCCATCCTGGTGACCACGCATCCCTGGACAGGGCTCGGGGGCCGGGATAAGAAGCATGACCCTTGCCGTCTGCTGTTCCTGGGCCCGCCAGCGTGGTGGCCAGCAGAGCCGTGGCTGTTGGCCTGAGCCACTCCTGCTGCTGGTTCTGACAGGCCATACGGGCCCACAGACAGGCTCATCGGCCTCCCGTACCTCTGCTGCCCGGCCGGGGGCTGCTCCTCTGAGAGCCACTGGGTGCCCGGCGGTCAGCTGGGGCTTCTAACCACTTAAAACCTCAATGCTGAAAGCTGCTGCGAGGACCGGGCTCTGGCTCTTTCCCGCGTGGACCGAGGGTGGCTGGGCTGTCGGGGGTGGGGCCCCTCATTTCTCCTGGTGGGCTTGTCCCTGACATGCTTGTGCTCGGGGCCAGGCCAAAGCCATCCCTCCCAGTGCATCTCAGCAGAGAGGAGGCCGGGGGGACGCAGTGAGAGGGGCTCATCTCCCCTGGGAGCAGCAGCTTTGGCCCCGTAGTGAGAATTACTGCTGTGTGTGGGGGTACAAGAGGGTGGCCACCTACATCTGCTGACCCTGTGCTGCCCGTGTGCAGATCCCCCCATTCGCTGTCCCTGTCCCACGTCAGGGTCCAGCCAGGAGGCTGCCTGCGCTTGGACCTGGGGGGTCACCAAGGCACTGGAGTCAGCCCGGCTCAGGGCTGACCCGCGCACATGGCGACCTGCCCGGCTGCCACATGGCGCTGTCTGTCATCCAGCTGGCGAGCCTCGCTCTAGGGTCGACCCACGAGGCAGTTGGCTCTTTGCTGTTCACTGGGTGACAGTGAGCCACGCGCCCTTCCACTGCTGCAAGACGCCAGATGTCCTTGACTGAGCACAAACAGCCAGACAGGACAAGAGACCTGGGGCTCTTGGAACCTGGAGGGAAAGCGGAGTCCTGGCTCCTGGAATTTCCTTTTAGCTGCGCTAAACACTGCGCGGGCTGTTTGTGTGGAGTAATTGCATGTTTATGGGAAAAACAAACAACCGTTCAGAATTAACACAACACAGAGCTGCTGAGTGGAGGCAAAACGCTGTTTACCCAAATGGAACTCACTCCGCCTGCTTCTCTTGTTAACGTGGAGCTGCCAAGACTAACAGCCCCACAGGAGAAGCTGCAGGGCAGCCGTGACGTGGGAAGACCAGGCTGTATAGGCCAGACAGCCAGGGGCCGAGGATGCGATGGCCTGACCTGACGACCCACGCCTTACACGGGAGCAAAGCCCTCGCCCAGTGGCTTGCTAGGCTCAGTCACCAGTGCTGCAGAACACTGTGGGTCTCAGTACCTGATCTGGACCCTTGTCAAACATCTTCCGCGTCCGGGGGAACTGGTGGGAGTGAGGGGTGTACTGCGCTCCCGAGGGGCCTGTGGCTCCTGGGCGGCCGGAAGGCAGGTCGCGGCTGACTGGCTGCTTGGCCACGTCGTTGGTCAGGCTGCAGCTGCTGGTGCTGGACGCCGGCGGGGAGCCCCTGCCATTGGAAGAAGCAGACAGTTCGCTTTACTGCAGGTCTGCCATGCGGCATGACACCGATCCCTTCCCTGCAGGTGCTGGTAAGGGACCGGGAACATCCTGGATCCCCGGACATGTCGATGTGACTTCCAAGTGGCAGCTGCTAATGCTGAGTGAAGCCCACCTAGCCATCCCCTGGCAATTGCCGGGAACCTTCCCTCACCACACACTCGCACCTGAGGGAAGCCAGGGCAGGTGTGCTGGAAAGAGTGAGAGGCGGCAGGGCCCCCTGCTGGTCACCACGTGGAATTCAGCCCCTGAAATGCTAACACCACGGAAGCGGAGCTCACCTTTGGCTGTCACACTGTGTGCAAAGGGTGGGATCCTGAGGTGGGGGAACCAGGAGAGGGCTCAGATGAGAGAGGTATGGGTGTTGGGGAGGGGAAGGAGAAAGAGGAAGCCAGGGAGCGAGGGAGAGAGGGACATATTACAGTGGGGCCCTGGGTCCCGCCAGCCCCGCAGGAGCTGGCTGCGGCCGGCCACTTACCCCACCTGGTGGATGTGCATGCCCTTGTTGGTCGGGCTGGCTGGGGCTGACTGCGTAAGCGAGGAGGTATCGAGGATGCGCTGCGGCCGGGCGTTCATGGTGGCCTAAAAGAGCAAAGGACGGGTGACATGGGAGATCAAAGGATGACAGCTTCCTGTGAGAACATGAGGCCAAAGCACATTCTGTGTAGCTTCAAAATGGTGGAAGGTCTTTTGGCCGAGGAAATCACAAATACCAATGGGAGGTCCCAGGTGAAGTCCCTAGAGGTAACACTGAGGACCAGGTTACTCTTACTCGCTAGAATTGCTCATCCGGGTCCTGCGAGGCCCAGGGCCAGGGGAGCACTCTCTGCATGTGGCTCCTGAGAAGGAGAACGTGTGGTTCTTTCAGGTTCTTTCACCACCTTCCTTCCTTCCTTCGCTTGTTTTTTTTTTTTTTTTGTGGCACTGGGGACTGAACCCAGGGGTGTTCTACCTCTGAGGTACACCCCCGGCCCTTGCTTTTTATTTTGAAATGGTCTTGCTAAGTTGCTGAGGCTGGGTTTGAACCTGTGATCCTCCGGTCTCAGTCTCCCAAGTACTGAGATTACAGCACGTGCCACCACACCCAGCTTCGAACCCTTTCCATTTAAGAAAGGTGGCTTCCTAGGCCGGGCCTTGGGATTCCTCTCCACTCTGCCTCCACGCCATGCTGGCCTCTGTCCAATCTTCTCCAACGCTTCAGCTCTGAGGGCTTCAGGGCCCTGTGCTTCTCAGAGGAGCCATGAAATCATGGAGGCTGAGGGTGGGACGACTATGTGGGGATTCCTGCTCTTTCCGGTGGCAAATGGGATTTCCAGTCCTGGGCTGTGACTTGAGCGGAGAACGCTTAACCACCTTAAAACCAGCCTCGTCATGCGTCTGGGGTGTAGCTCGGTGGTCAAGGAGGTGCTGGGAATGGTTCCATCCCAGCACCCAAAACAAAGAACCATCCTCGCCGAAGAGGCTACTTCCTCCACCCCACACAGGGCAGGCTGGAGAGCGAGGGTGGGCAGGGGAGGCAGGTGGCAGGTGGGCCAGGGGCTCAGCACCGCCCTGAGTCCTGAGTGACACCCCTGTGGTCACCGCAGCCTGTTTCCATTTTCCACGTTCAGGGGTAACTTGAAACAGTTCTGTAAACGTAGAGCTATGGATGAATAGATGGTTGTAGGTTCTGCAAACGTCCTTCCAAAAACATCTGTGGGGTTTGAAATTTTGCCACAGAAAGCTCTGCACCAGCTGAGACTTGGCACTGGGGAGGACAGTGGTTTTGTTTCGGGTTTAATGGATGTTGTGTGGGTTCGGAAACCAGCTGTCTGCTGGGGGAACAAGTGTGAGAAAACAATAGGCACACAGGAGTGTCTGTGTTTGTTGGTGACAGCCCCGGTGTGCCCAGGTGGCTCTGGCCTTGTGCTCATAGCACATGGTGCAGTAGGGCTCCGCCAGGCTCGAGCCCACAGGCGGTAGATTGAGAAGGGGCCGGCAATGCTGAGATGACCCTCCTCTGCATCGGGAGGACAGGACCAGCTCTCTAAGTGGCCGAGACCCCTCCAAGGACATTCCAAGAGCCAGCAGGTGCCAGGCTGCCTTCTGGAAGCTCAGGGAAGCTTAGGAACCAAACAGAACCTGGACCTTGGAGGGTTCTACTCTAGGGGAGCCTAGCCTCGTCTTAGGTTTCTAAATTACTCACTTTGCAGTCAGGAACACTGTCCCTACCATTCAGTCACCAGGTAGAAAGTCAAAGAAAACAAAACGACCATGAAGGTCTTTATGCACACAGCACCAATGTTTCCCAGAAAATGCTTGGCTTCGAAATGGAAATAGCGGGGAAAAAGGAGCCATTGCCTTTAAATGATGTCTCATATTTTGTGTGTGTGTGTGTGAGTGAACTGGGCATTGAACACAGGGGCATTCTACCTCTGGGCTACATCCCAGTCCTATTTTATTTTTTAATTTTGAAACAGCATTTCACTAAATTGCTGAGGCTGTCCTTGAACCTGCGATTGTCCTGTCTCAGCCTCCCAACTACTGGGATTATAGGCATGCGTCACCATGCCCTGCCACATATTTTTAATTATAAGAGTGATTATGTTCTTGATAAACTTGTTTTTGCTTTGGTATTTAAATTACTCAGCCAATCCTACAGACACAAACCTACAACACCTGACAGCCATGACTCCTAAAGTCTAGAAGAAAAAAGAAATTTAACTCTAGTATGAGCCTTCTCAAGATTCCTGGAGGATCAGTGGGAGGTGAGGGTGAAGGAGGACAGCTCTAGGGGTTGAGATGCAGATGTCTGCAAACCTCACAGCCCTGTCTGTGCTCAGAGCAGAGGAGCCGGCGCCTCCGGGCTGCGGTGGTGACTTGGAGCCGGGTCTCCAGGCCCCAGGCCTCCCTACGCCCGCTCGCCTCTGTGAGTGGGAGCGCGTGGTTCTTCTTGCCCTGCCGCACACAGCCTGCCCACGGCGCAGTGCAGTCTACACCCGGGACTGCAGCCAGCATCTGGTTTTGCATTGTTTTCCAAAAGTCCGAGCGGCGGCCCGCGCGGGCTGGGGAGGTTTTTCCGAGCAGGTGACCACAGGGTTTCAGGCGTGGATGAAGCTTTCTTCCCCAGAGCCATTGCAGTTTGTTCACATTTCCTCAGCGTGATTACAGCTGGGCGTGGGGCCCCACGGTGGGCATGGGCAGCGGACCGCTCAGGAGGTGGGGCACTGAGAGGACAGAGGATGCGTGTGGCAGGGGCTGTGGGGTGGCTGGGCAGGGCTCTGAGGACAGTCCTTCCTGCATGGTCCCTGCCACGTGGTGAGCGCCCTGCCGGGCAAGCTGCTTGTAGAGCCTGGGTTTGGGGATGGCGTGGGGTGTGAGACTCGGCGCCCTCATGAGCCCTTCCTGACCATGTCCACACGGTCACTGTCACCTGAGGTGCAGCTTGCTCAGCATCGCTGGACACTGCAAATGTGCTCTCTGCGGAGGCGAGACATGGAGACATTTCCTCTGTCACGGCGGGCTTAAGCCCCCAAAAGCAAGTGCAGTAGCAAGGGGGTCATGGCGCCAAGCCAGCGTTCCAGTGGCAAATGTGACTTTGTTAAAAGCCCCATCCATTTCAGCCCAGTGTAAAGATCAGCAAGGAGCCAGGTGTGGTGGCGCAAGCCTGTAACCCCAGTACCTGGGAGACTGAGACAGGAGAATCACAGGTTCGAGGTCAGCCTCAGCACCTTAGTGAGACCCTATTTCAAAATAAAAAATAAAATAAGGCTGGAGGTGTAGCTCAGAGGTAGAATGCCCCTGAGTTCCATCTCTAGTACCACAAAAACAAAAACAAAAACAAAAAACAAAGAAATGAACAAAAAACTAAAAGTAAAACACAAACCCCAAGCGCAGGGAACGAGGATATACAAACGTGAAAGCAGGCCGAGCTGCTGCGCTGTCTGTGTGGTTCTTTCACACGCAGCTGGTAACAGCTTCTATATTTGAATGGAGAATTCTATGGGGCATTCTACAGTAATAGGGCTGCTTTTGACTCTGATGAGCAAAACTGGGCTTCTGAGTTAATCTAAAATAGGCTCATTTCTCTGCAAAATGAAATATAATCCCTTCAGATCCTAGAGCATAGAGTAAGGCACTTCTTGAAATTAAAATGAGGATAAGAAAAGATCTCCTTAATATTTATGCTTCCAAGTCTTTCAGTAGCAGTGTTTACTCTTAAACACACACACACACACACACACACACACACACACACACACACACACACGTACTGTGCTACTACAAGGTCTCCAGAGGAGGCCCCTCCTGTCCCTGTTGCTCCAGCTGTGACAGCCTTCAGGCCAGGGGCTGCGTGCACTGAGGTGTGTGTGTCACTCTAGACCTGAGCAGGCAAAGGCCAAACGCCACTTTGCTGGGGCGCTGGGGCTCAGCCAGAGAGCTCTGCTCTAACACAGTCAGGCAGTTTCATCCGGTGGCTGTCACCTGCTAACGTGGAAGGTGACACACAGGAGGCTGAGTCACTTTCAAGGGTGTGGGCGTGGGCCTTTCTGGCTCAGAGCTGCACACTTAATGTACAACCTGCAAGGACCCAGCCACGGAGGCTATGCAGGCGGGGACACTCCGGTGCATCATATCAGAGGGGCTCCTGAGAGGGACCACTCGACACCTGAGATCAGGTCTATAGCATGAACTTCTGTCATGAAATTAATGTAGGTACAGGATTCCAGTGTTAAGTAATTCAGGTGCAGTTGTAGTAAGAGCAAAGACATCAAAGCCTCAACAGGCTGAGTCCTGATGCTCCGTGGCTGAAATACTTAAGAAGCTGAATTAATGGGGAGAAAGCGATGGCAGCGTGGGCCTCCAGCTGTGCCACCAGGCCAGCGAGAAGGCGGCTGTGGCCAGCAGGCCGTCCTGTGCCTCTGAGAGCAAACGAGGCCACCAGACACCCGTGTGTGCCAGACGCCGGGGATGAGGGAGGTGAACTGGCTAGCCTCTGCTTTCTTTGAACACAAATTCTAAAAATTCAAGCAATTCATTAATGTCCATACAAAGCTTTTAAAATGATTGAAGTGAAACAGATTCACTGGTAAGGGATTGAACTCAAGGGTACTCTTCAATGAGCTACACTCCCAGTCCTTTTATTATTTATTTATTGAACAGGGTCTCACTAAGTTGCTGAGGCTGCCCTTGAACCTGTGATCCTCCTCAGCCTCCCACCTATCTGAGGGCTACCCTTTTTCTACTTTATTTCTTAGACCTCCTTTCTTCCCTTCCTCCCCCAGTCTCAGGCCATAATATTTAACAAACACATATTTTAAAAATAGTTTTCTATTAGAATCAATCCTATTCTTAGTTGAAAAAAACAAATGATTGGATCATTCATTGGCTTTCTTTTCTTTCTTTTTTTGTGGTACGGGAATTGAACCGAGAAGGACTCTACCTCCAAGCTACACCCCCAGCCCTTTTTATTTTCTGTTTTGAAACAGGGTCTCACTAGGTTGCTGGGAGTCTCACTATATTGCTGAGGCTGTCCTTGAACCTATGATCCTCCTGTTTCAGACTCCTAAGTACTGAGATTACAAGCATGCGCCACCACACCCGGCTCCCTGTACTCTTCTTGCAATTGTTTTGTAAGCTTGGAATTTCACTAAAAAGGTACAAATTTAAAAAAAAATACTATCATGAATGACTTCTAATTTTATTCCTCAAAGCTGAGCTGCCAGGTAAGTTGTAAACTTCAATAAATAACTAGAAACCCAGAAAAAAACATATGAAACAACGGCTCTGAGCCCCTGGATATGGGGTACTGTGAGCTGTTATCCCTGAGAGGAGAGGTGTCTGTCACCTCATGACTGTCCCAGCTCAGAACCTGCAAGCAGCTTCCAGCCAGTCCACGGCTGCAGCACAGAGAAGGGGAACCCAGTGGAGCCCAGGGCTCTCGGGGAGAGCGGACAGGGAGCCGAGCTCCAGGGAGACCGGGCTGGGGTTTGAGAGTAAAAGGGAGGAGAGAGCACCCAAAGTCTGCAGGGGAGGCCCCTCAAGTCTGACCGATGCGCTTCTGTTCCACAGTGCAGTAAGACCTAGGAGGTTGGGAAAAGAACTACTAGAAGGCTGGGCATGGTGGCACACACCTGCAATCCTAGCTACTCGGGAGTCTGAGGCAGGAGGATTATATTTGAGGCCAGTCTGAGCAACTTAGACTCTGCCCCCAAAGCAAAAGGGATGGTGTGTAGTTCAGTGGTAGAGTGCTTGCTTAGCATGTGCGAGGCCCTGGGTTCCATGCTCAGTACTACAAAAGAAAGAAGTAGAAGGCATTAGGCCACATGCCCAGAGCTCACAAAAAGGACTGGGAAGAGTTCATGGTTCCCAAAGAAGAAAGGACTAAAATTAATGACCTATGCTTCTATCTTAAGGAATTAGGATAAAAAGTGCAAGTGAAATTCAAAGGAAACAGGAGAAAGGATGTGAAAACACAAAAGCACTATCAATGAAGTGGAAAATGGAAAAATGGGAGAAAAGCCAACGGAACCAAAGCCAGGTCTCTGAAAGGTCTTCTTTAGCCAGAAGAGTCAAGGTAAGGAGTGGGTGTGGGTGGCGGCGCACGCCCGTAGTCCCAGTACTTGGGAGGAGCATCGCAGGTTCGCGGCCAGCCTCAGCAACTCAGCGAGGTCCTCCAGAACTTAGTGAGATTGTGTTTCCAAATAAAAAATAAAATAGGGCTGGGGTATAGCTCAGATATAGAATGCCCTTGGGTTCGATCCCCAGCAAACTCCCCTCCACACACAAAAAGAGTTAGAGAAGTCACCAGTACAGACACGAGGAATGGAGGAGGGGACAGGTCACATGAACATGAAGACTGTGAAAACGGCATTCTACAGTGGCTGAGGCTGGCCGCGAACCTGTGATTCTCCTGTCTCAGCCTTCCAAGTACTGGGATTACAGGAGTGTGCCACCATGCCTGGATTATTGATGTATTTTTTTTTTTTGGGGTGGTTCTAGGGATTGAACCCAGGGGCCTTCTACCTTCAAGCTACCCCCCAAGACCTATTTTATTTTTATTTGGAAACAGGGTCTCACTAAGTTGCAGAGGGCCTCCCTAAGTAGCTGAGGCTGGCTGCAAACCTGCGATCCTCCTGTCTCAGCCTCCCCAGTACTAGGATTACAAGTGTGGGCCACCATGCCCGGCTTATTGATGTGTTTTTAAAACCATGGTGCACCTTAACGTGACTGGAGATCCTTGCTTGGATATTCATGACTGAAAAATCAAATCTGAGAGGTCGATGACAATGTCCCATCGCACATACCTTGTAGGCGATGCTGTTGAGGACTTTCATGGCCAAATCAGAAACATCTGGATAGGGATCAGCTGCCAGATGCAGTAAGACTCTCCAAATTTGAGTGTAAACACTATTAAAAGAAACTCCTGGAAAAGAGAAATAGGAGATGTTTTAGTAGCGAATTGCTGCCACGGCATACGTTGGTGGCTTCACAGGCAGCTCTGCTTTCTGAAAACCTAACCATGGTTATCAGGAAGCAGAGCTTTAAAGAGCTAGGGCTGCAGGAAGCTCCAGTTTGTTATTCTGGCAATGAGCCCAGAGATTCAAAAATTCCAGCAGTAGGCAGGTTTGATCAAACTGGTCCCATCTTTGAGGCTGGATCTTTCTAGGAGAAAACCTGGGCTAGAGAAGGGCGGGGCTTGCATTTGCGAGGCCTTAGCTGACTGGAGAGGGCCACTATGCACTGGATGGGAGAGGCAAAGAAGGGAAGGAGGTGGCCCTGGAAGAGGACACGGTTTGAGCAAAGGCTGCTCGAAGGACAGCAGCGAGCATCCTTGCTTATGGGCTGCAGGCCCGAGCACCCGCTCCATGCTGCAGAGGCAGACAGGGAGGAAGCCACAGAGAACCCCATCCTTTTTATTTTGGGGGAGCTGGACATGCAGAAAAGCATGTGCTTGTTCAACAACAAAAAGAGACTCAAAGAGGCTTCCAAATCAGCCGTGATCCCGTGTCCCTTCCTCACCCAGCTCTCGCTGAGCCCCTGGTGTTTACAAAGAGTCTGCCACGCTATCAGAGGACGGAGGTCTCTCCGTGAGCACAGCTGTGGGTGGAATGAGCCTCATGTGTCACAAGGAAGTCCAAAAGCCATCTGGATGAAGGTGTGAAGTAGAAATCGGCTGTGTACACGAGCTCCACGTGGGTGCACACTGCTGTCGGTCCGCGGGACCCACCCCTCTCACTGTAGACGTGAGGTGGCAGAGGCCCGGGGCTCTCTCGGCTCCCATGCATGGCCTGCCCCCAAAGGTGACGGGGAGGAAAACACATTTCCACAAGTGTTTACAAATGTCCCCTGTGACTCTGTCATTCCACTGAGAGGTTATCAAGAGCTCTGTCCTCAGCTAAGAAGAGACGCTCAGCCCAGCGGCTTCTCGAGGGACCGGGCTGCTCTGTGGCTGATCACCCAGGCATTTCTCTGGGGCTCTGTGTCCCATGCAGTGCAAGGTGTGCCCTCTAGTTCCCAGTCATGCCCAGGCTGCCTTGCTCCGGAGGAGCCAGGCGGGCGCATGGCCAGGAGATGTGGCCTTTGGCACATCTGGACTTCAGTGTGACAGGTTGCCATGCAAACCCACCCCGGCTTGGAGGAGGCCTAGCGGCAGCAGGGACAAGCCGGCTGACAGCCATGGCCTCTCACCCTGCCATCCTGCACTGCTTCAACTCAAAGACAGAACAGAAACCTCTCAATGGCAGTTCCACAGCTCCAAATGGCTGTCTAGATTTGCGAACGGAGTCTTAGGAAATCGCTTGGTAAGAACGGTCTAGAGTCTCTATGGAAAAGTTTTCTGGAATCAAATCTACTCTCCTGTCGCAGCAGAGGGCCTGCTCATAGGGGCTGCGCTCTGTGTAGGGGGACCACCAGGCAATGGCTGCATTTTCGTGTTTTTCAAGAGGAGGAAGGCAGGCAGAAGGAAGTTGCTCTGAATTCACAGGCCCTTCATTTATGATGTACAAGAAGGAAAAGGTGTCGTGTGTTTTTGCATGCAGTCGTGCTCTTTAAAGCAAAGGAAAACCAGCTCTGCGAAGGAGCTGGCGACCCTCTCCACCAACCTACAGGGAAAAAAGACGCCTCCGACTCGTCATGGCCCTGTCCAACGCCTTTCCCCTCTATTATTTTCGGGCTCACAGGCGTCCTCCGGCCGAGTGACGCATGGAATCAGCTTCCCGTGAAGCTCGGGTGGCGCGTGACACTGAGCTGTGAAGGGACTGTGATGCTGACGGTAAATCCCAGCTTGACTCAGATGACAGACCTTCGTCACAGAATGGGGGGTGGGGACAAGAGGAACACCAGTGAGGAGGGGAGCATCAAGGAGCGAGGCCTCTCAGCAGTGCTCCTCATCAGTCTGATCATCTGACACTGACGCTGGGAGAGCTCCTTTGCGCACGCTCGTGTGTGTGTCCTGGCTCCACCCCTCTGGAGCCATGACCAAGGCCCCAGGCCTTAGGTGAAGGTGACAGATGCAGACCCCACGGGAGGAGGCAGTCTGGGACTGGGGTGTCAGCATGACACCAGCAGAAGGGGCTGGCGCTGTGCAGAGTGCAGAGGGAGAGTGAGGCCTATTAGCCATTATTATCGTTTACTTTTTAAATTTATTTTTATTACTGTCCTGGCTTTCTTACAGATTTTGGCTTTGATGTGACACTGTTCATATCTCAATAGGAAATTAAAAAACCTGACTTTTGCCAAACTCTCTGACTAGAATGGACAGTTTGAGTATTTACTAGTAAAAACAAAGTTGAGACGGGAACTGCTCTTTCACTGCGCCTCTTGGTTTGGCATGGTAGTGGTCTCTCAGGCTCCCTGTTATATGGACTGTCCTTTTTTTGGGGGGGGTTCTGAGAATTGAACCCAGGGGCATTCTGCCTCTGAGCCACATCTCTGACCCTATTTTATTTTTATTATCATTTTTGTGTGTGGTACTAGGGATTGAATCCAGGAGCACTCTACTTCCGAGCTACACCCAAGCCCTTTTTTTATTTTTTGGTTTGAAACAGGGTCTCACTAGGTTGATGAGAGTCTTGCTAAGTTGCCGAGGCTGGTCTCGAACCTAATATCCTCCTATCTTGGTCTCCCAATACTGGGATTACAGGCATGCACCACTATGCCTGGCTTTATTTTTTTATTTTGAAACAGGGTCTTGCTAAGTTGCGGAGTTTGGCCTCAAACCTGCGATCCTCCTGTCTGACTGTCCTGTTTATAATTCTGCTGTTTCCAAAACAGCACAGACACCTTCACATAGGGACGGGGTCCACTGGGCCTGAGGCAGGGACGCCCCAGTCCTGGGAAGGCTGGACGGCGAAGCTGGAAAGGACCGTGTCTGTCACCGCTGAGCTTCCGCCAAGTGCCGAGAACCCATTTCCATGTCTAGACTAGAAGTAATAAAAGACCATGACGAATGGTTCTAGGACTTATTTTTCAGAGCAATGGCCACAACTTTCTGAAGAGCACATGATGTAGGGAAATTTACTCAGAGCTCTCGGGCCAAGACTGAATCCCAGAACCTCAGCTGGCAGAGCCTAGGGGGAGAGGAAGTCTCACTGGGGGGGGGGGGCTATCAGCCCTGCCCTGGGTCTCGAGGGGCACAAGAGCAGGATCACGCATTCTGATGCCTCATACAGGCGGCTGAAAACCTTCTAGCTCTCTTCAGAAACCAGTTCCCAAAGCCTGGGGGGGGGTTTCTATGTTTGTCCCTTTCTTATGACCCGTTCCTGTCCCTGGTACCCCAGAGTGATTCCCGGGGATGCCAGTCTCCCATGACTCAGGGAGACCTCTAGGAGAATCACGCCAACCCGCGGCTCTGCTCCCTGTTTCCTGTGCCAGCGGAGACATGTCCGCCCATCCCCAGGGGCTCCCAGGAAGGACAAAGCGCCTCCTGGCCCGGGCGCTGGTGCCTGCACGGTCTGTTTAGCAGTGTTCCTCAGTATCTCTGTGTGGCACTTCGTGGTGGCATTTATCAGGACTTTGGCTTTAAACGCGGTCTCTCTTGTGGCCCTGCAAACAGCGCTCTGCATTTTCTTGCTATCTTTCTCCAGCACTTGCTGGAAAAGGCTTAGGCGTCAAGAGGTTGGTGAAGAGCAGGGCTCTGGGCCAGGCTCCGGGTGTGACACCGGTGGCTCTTCCTCTTGGTGAATGGGGGTGACAAGTATCTTGAGGGCTGGGGCCCAAGAGGGTGATGGCGAGGCTGGCTCCCACGGCTGCCCTTGTCCTTTGGCACCCTCCCCTCCACCAGCATCAGCTCTATCTTGGATGTGTTACTATGGTGACGCATTTCCAACACGGTACAGCACGCTGCTGTTTAGCAGAGTTGTGAAAACCCCCGGCCCTGGCCCCTGAGCTACATCCCAGCCGGTGCCTTTGGGACGAGACTCCCGCGGCTGGGCACACAGGCAGGCCACCATAGCCTTCCCTCCTCAAGTCCCTGAACAGAAAGTCAATCCCACCTCACTGTCATCATGGATGAGGAGAAGAAAGACAGGGCACAGTGGTGCAGTGTCTGGGGTCAGGAGGGTGCAGCACAGTGAGGGAGGAGGGATGGGATGCGTCACAAGCCTGCTCGCCTTGTGTCAGCAAGAAACCACTTTCCAGGAAGGCGGTAATAGGAATGACTGGGTCGAGTCTTGATGCAGCTAGGTCAGGTACAACACAGACATCTGCTGGACTGGGGTGCTGCCTGCAAGGCCATCTTGCTCTGAGCTGAGCAGGGTGACGGGGGTGTGGAGGGGGTCGGAGAAGCAGAAGTTCAGGCAGGTGCTGGTGGCCAGCCTGGGGGTGCTGCAGCAGGAGGCAGAGAGCTGCCCTACTGAGCCTGGGGCCCCAAGCTGGACTCCCCAGGAAACGCAGCTTTGACTGGAGAAGCAGGAACGGGGGTGCTATGCGAGACCCTCCCGTGGTCTGCAGACAGGTGGGCCACAGACAGCCAGGTCTGGCATTCAGTGGGGAGGGGCCTGGAAATGGGAAGGACTGATGAGGGGGTCCACATGGTTGCTACCACGGCTGATCGAAAAATAAGAGAGGCAGAAATCAAAGGTTCCAAAGTGCAAGGTGGTGTGGAGACCCAGGCTCCGTTCAGAGTTAATGTCTCACTATGGGGCAGGCCTGATGCAGGCGGGTGACTAGGACTCGTACGGCAGTCAGATCAGGGAGTGCTCTGGGGACAGCGGAGCAAGGGAGGGGGGCTGGCTTTGTGGGAACAGGTATGAACACGTGGCTGTCCTAGGTTGCCATGGTTTTGAAAACCTCTCTTGCAATATTCAGAGAAAGGGGCTGAAGAGATTGCTGTTCTTTGGTTGAAATGAAAGAAGAAATTGGCTTTAAACAGGCAAGTGCTGCAAGTAATAGGATCCTGTAAGCTATGAATTTTAAACACTTAGGTAAGCACTGTGGTAGATGCCACCTCATTGAATATGCATGAGCCGACTTCAGAGAAGCCAGGCTGTTTTCTTACCTTTCCTCATTCATTTTGAAACTGTCCCCTTCAAGTTTTCTAAGATTTGAATGATATAAAGATGAAACTCAACTTCTCTGGCAAAGTAAAGTTGGGAATAGGAGAGTGTGAGAAGGAGGGAATCAACGATGTGGTCTGGACTCCCTGGAGGACAGACAGAAGAACAGATAGAGGAGGAAAAACCCAGAGACACATACACCCAGGATCTGTCCCCAGAAGCCACCATGAGCCCGATGGAGCACAAACGCGGTATTAACACATGACAGCAAGAACCAGGGCCCAGGCAGGTTCCCCGCTCGCCGCCCCAGCTTGCCCAGGAATCGCCTCTCGACACAGGGCAGTGTCAAGGGTCTTGGTGTGCCACACACAATCCAGCAGGTTGAACCACCTGCGGACACCATGGCATTGGCCTTCTGCAGCTCCCAGTGGCACCAGTGAGGACTCCCACATGGCAGCTAAAGGCCGGAGGGAAAGGGCTGCAGCAGGAGGCTAGGCCTTCTGATAATAGAAAGTTTTTATTTTTTTGGTACTAGGGATTGAACCCAGGGATGTTCTACCTCTGAGCTACACCCCCAGCCCTATTTTATTCATTATTTTAACATTTTTTTTTTTGCGGTACTGGGGATTGAACCCAGGGGTATTCTACCCCCGAGCTACACCCCCAGTCCTATTTTTTATTCTTTATTTTGAAACAGGGTCTCACTAAGTTGTGGAGGGCCTCACTAAGTAGCTGAGGCTGGCCGCAAACCCGGATCCTCCGATCTCAGCCTCCCAAGTACTGGGATTACAAGCCTGCGCCACCACGCCCGGCTTATTTATTATTTTGAAACAGGGTCTCACTAAATTGCTGAGGCTGGCCTCGAACCTGCAATCCTCCTGTCTCAGCCTGCCAAGTACTGTGATTACAGGCGTGCGCCACCATGCCTGGCTCGACAGAGGGTCTTCACACACCTCAGCTCTAGTGTCAATTTATAAACGAAAGCGTGTTTGTGCATGGTCACGGCCAGCTTTGACTTTGTCCTTTTGAGCCTTCTCTTGATGGCCAGATACACATGAACAGGTGGAGGATTCAGGTGAGTCTGGCACTCACAGCACCCAGGCCAGCACTGCACAGCTGCACCTGTCACAGGTGCCCGGCAGCCGGCCACCAGATGAGTGTCAGAGTGCTGCCTTGGGATTCTTGGAATGAGGAAGGGCACGGCACAGCAGAAGCAGGGAGCCAGCTGGGAGCAAGAAGTGGGCCTGGGTGATGGGCACTGCGAGGGCAGAGCTGGCACCTGCCAGTGCTGCAGGTGGGCGGGAAAGGGAACTGCCTGGTTTTAAGCCAGAACTTGGGCAAATCGCCATGCACACTTCTGGGGCTAGGGGACAGATTCCCCCATGTGGTGATGCCAGCTTCAGTGTCTGGCCTGACAGTTTACTTGTTCCACACCTATGTACCCCATGTGCATACTGGGGATTCTTACAAAATATCCGTCGAATGTGAACGAACGTGAAGTCCTCTTTCTTAGCGGGGATGTCCCTGGATGGCCACGGTCAGCTCCCGCGGCCACAGCCAGCACGCTGCTTGTTTCTCGGGGGCTCTAGAACTAGGAATGGTCTTTATGCTTTGTAAGCAGTTGAAAACAAAAATCTGGGCACCTGGGATATGTCGGCAAGCAGCTGAGGCCCAGCCCTGCAGTGCTGTTTGTCAATGGGAATCCCGAACTGGCACTTCTGTGCTTTGTGTAAACACAGTACCCCCTCACAGGTTCCTACACCCCGGAGGGCGTGGTGGCCAGCCCTGCGTCTGCCTGCCATCCTGATGGTCTTCAAAGGAGCAGCTGGCTAGAGCTGTACTGAACAACCAGATGGATTCACCTTGTAGGAAGGACCTCAGTGGACACCTGAGCCTCTCTAGGGCGACACGGCCCAGTTGCTTGGGACTCACGCGCTTTGGAGCTGCCTCCCCTCCAGCACACACCACCGAGGAGTCAGAGATGTCTCACATTATACATGATCCAAGGGGGAGTTTAAGAAAATCATAATGGAAACAGGAAAATAACCTAGAGCTGAACACTAGTGAGAACTTTCTCCATCAAAGTATGAGGGGTGTGGCCAAGTGGTCCTGTGGGGGAGCCACAGAGTCATACCCTAGTATTAGGATGGAAGGAAGACTCAGAGTCGATGAGCTAGCTTTATTTTCAACTTCAGAACTGAAAAGGAAAAAGAGAGCAAACCTAAGAAAACAGGAAGAAATAAAGATAAGAAATTATCTGGGCATGGTGGTGCACGCCTGTAATCCCAGTACTTGGGAGGCTGAGACAGGAGGATTGCAGGTGCAAAGCCAGCCTCAGCAACTTAGTGAGGCCCTCAGCAAATTAGTGAGACCCTGTTTTCAGATAAAAAGTAAAATAGGGCTGGGGGTGTAGCACAGAGGTAGAATACCCCTGGATGCAAACCCAGCACCACAAAAAAAGGGGAGGAAATAAGAAATTAGTGGAACATAAAATAAACATGTAATAATGAAGAAAATCAACAAAGCAAAAGTTAGAAGTTGAAAACACTAAAATAATTAACAAATGTCTCTATAAGATCAATCGAGAAAAAGGAGAAAAGCAAATACAGTCACAGGAATAAAAAGAGGGACATAAAAGAGAAGACAGAGAATAAAGATTGCCAGAACACCTCATGAAAGCAATTGAGACAACTGAGCTGAAACGGACAGCGTCCTAGTGAAATATAACTTCCTGAAGCTAAGCCAGGAAGAAACAGACAATATATATAATCCTATAATCATTAAAGGAATAGCGTAAGGAATTGAAACCTCACCACGCAAAATCCCACTAAGGTTTAGAGGCAATTCTATACAGACACCCAAAGTTCAAATAATCTCTGTCTCATACAAATTCTTCCAGAGGATAGAAAATCAGAGCATACTCGTAACCAATTTTAGGAGGTCAGGATAAACCAAGGGCAGCACAAAATAGAAAAATCACAGGTCAAATTCCCTCATGAGCATGGATAGGGACTGTTCTCAATAAAGTATTGATAAACTAAATGCAAAAAGAAAAGGAAATGACCAAGTAGGGTTTACTCAGGAATGCAAGGAAGGTTTAACAGGAAATTATGTAACTTACCACATTGATAAAGACCCTAAAACACAGGATCACATCAAAATTCGTAGAAAAAAGCTTGCAATGAAAATTATTTCATTTATGAAAAAAATTAACCAATTAAAATAGAATGGAGATTTCCACTTACAAAAAAGTATCTAGACCAAGTAGAATGGAAGGGCCCTCCCTCCCTCCCTAGACCAACTAGAATGGAAGGACCCTCCCTCCCTCCCTTACTTTCTTCCTTTTTTTTTTTTTGCAGTACTAGGGATTGAACCCAGGGGCATTTTACCTCTGAGCTACACCCCCAGTCCTTTTTTTATTGTTTTACTTTGAAACAGGGTCTCGCTAAGTTGAGGAGGGCCTCACTAAGTAGCTGAGGCTGGCCGCGAACCCGGATCATCCGGTCTCAGCCTCCCAAGTACTGGGATTACAAGCGTGTGCCACCACGACTGGCTCCTTTTTTTTTGTACCCCTGGGACATTCTACATCCAACCTACACCCCCAGCCCATTTAAAAATGTTTTACTTTGAAACAGGGTCTTGCTAAGTTACTGAGTCTGGCTTCGAACCTGTGATCTTCCTGTCTCGACCTCCCACACCTGGCTGGAAGGGTATTTCTATAAACAAAGGACACCAACCAAATGACCTCAGAAAATGACATGTTTAGAGGTAAACAGAAATCCAACCAACCACCCTAAGGTAACTTCAATAAAACGACCATGGCCTTTATATACAACACAACTAACTATCTTCAAGTCATTAAGGAAGACTCAAAGAAAGGGAGAGACAACACCTGCACGGGCATGGGGAGACCCCACACTCAGCAGACACCAGCCCTCCCTCGCGAGCCACCACTGCAGAGCGAGTCCCAACGATGTCCCAGCGAGGCTGCTGTGGAGCAGTGAAGTTGACTATGAAACTGGTATAGCAGAGCAAAGCGTTAAGAATGAACAGCCAAAGCTGGGCATGGTGGCACACCTGTAATCGCAGTACTTGGGAGGCTGAGACAGGAATATCGCAGGTTGGAGGCCAGCCTCAGCAACTTAGCTAGACCCTGTTTTGAAACAAAAAATATAAAGGGCTGGGGATGTGAGGTTGTAGCTTGGAGGTAGAATGCCCCTGGGTTCAATCCCCAGTACAAAACCAAAACCCAAAAAAAGAATGACTAGCAAAGACAATTTTGAAGAAAAATCCAAGTGAGGACTTGGCTCGATCGCCATCCCTACTCGACTAAGGGGGTTCTGCGTAGTCACAGGTAGGGAGATCACTGGAGCACAACAGGGGCCCTGTGCAGACCTCCGTGGAACCTGACCAGGGACAGGTGACACTGAAAGTCATAGACAATGTGGAGAGGGGACAACTGGCACAAGATCTGTTTAGGACACAAACGTATGGAAGGAAAACTTAAAATTTTAGAGGAAAATATGGGTGAGTATCTTTAATATGCTGAGGAAAGGAAATATTCAAGACACAAAAGGCATAAATTATAAAGAAAAGTATGTTAAAATACAAAAGTTGTGTAGTGCCAAAGACATTGTGAATAATCATAGACCAGGAGATGTATTTTCTTTTTGTTGGTGGTACTGAGAATTGAACCCAGGGGGGTTCTACCTCTGAGCCACAACCCAGCACTTTTATTTTTTATTTTGAAACAGGGTCTCGCTAAATTACCACACTCTGGTCTCCGACCTGTGATCATCCTGTTTCAGCACTACACCTGGCCAGGAGATGTATTTCCGTATTTCCTTCCTTCCTCCTTCCTTCCTTGAAACCCAGAGGCATTCTACCTCTGAGCTATATCCCTAACCCTATTTTATTTTTTTATTTTGAAACATGGCCTCACTAAATTGCTGAGGTTGGCCGTGGACCTGCAATCCTCCTGTTTCAGCCTCGCAAGGACTAGGATTACACGAGTCCACTGCCATGCCTGGCTTAGGAGATGTATTTTCAACGCTGTATTCAACCATGGTCAGTACCCAGATTGTGGTAAGCCCTACAGATTAATAAGAGAAAGACAAAAAACACAAGGGCAAAGTCTGCAGTTGCAGAAGTAGAGACACGAAAGACCAATGAACGCGGCTGACTGTCACCGCAACTAAAGGATATGTCAGTTAATTCCACGAGATGCCTCTGGTCTCTCTCAGACAGGTGACACACCTGACAGGACCAAGTACAGGTGGACCATGAGCAAGGGGGCTCATCCAAGCCAGAGGAAGCCCAGATCTGCCCTCTGCAAGGCGGCGATGCACCCCCTCGTGCAGCCCTTCTTGGGGAGCTATAGGGGCGCCCCTGTGCGCGGGCAGCACACACTTGCTGCTGCTCACTCTGTTCACACTTAGCACCCGCCACGTGCAGCTGGGAGCCAGAACAGGACCAGGAGACGTTACACAGGAAGAGGGGTGCGGGTGCGGCTGGAAAGGCGTCTGCAGAGAGGCCATTTGGTCAGAATTCTGAGCAACCCCAGGGGCAGGCCTCAAACTGTCTGAAGCAGGAACATTCACTGCAGGTGCCAAGGCCCAGGGGCACAGCCAGGGCCAGTGGGAAGGGGACGGAGTGCGGAGAGGGGCATGCAGGTGTCCAGGGGCCAAATTCTAAGTTTGATTATAATGAAGGCAAGAAAAAGAATTCAGAACCAGCCTTACTGTTCCTCAATGGGAGAACGGACAATTAATTAACTGTGGCAGATTGTGAAGGCAAGTGAACAATACTAAGAGGACCCTGGAGGTGGATATAAACACCGAGGTAGGTGAAAGACACAGGCCCAGGCCGCGTCCATTAATGCAAAGCTTGAAGACTCTGAGGGTCCCGACGCTTGGCCAGGGGTTCAGGGACAGACAGAAGTCCACAGATGCAGGAGGGAAGGGGCAAGGAGGGTGCTGGGGCTCAAATGCTCTTTGCAATTTCCTAAGTTAGGAACACAGAGTTTTCCTATATTGGTCTCTGTGGAATTTTGTATGCCTAAAATGTTTCCTAATATTAAAAAATTCCAAAGAAGCCTGAAAATTGCTCTAGTGGTTAGAACAAGCAAAGAGGAGGTTGCCTGGTTAGGCCGGGATCTGTTGCCAATAATTTGAAGATGAACATACTGACACAATGAGAAAACATGGTGAATTCCCACTTCCTATCTTACATTGGCAATCCCGCAACAGAACCCTGGGATGTACCATCCATGGCAGAACAAGAGAAACTCCGGGTTCTGGGCAGGGAGGGTGGAGATGCTGGGCGGTGGAGGCGCTGCAGGTGGTTGGCAAGGCCCCCCATGGGGAGAGCGCCCTCTGCCTCCTGCAGCAGGCTCTCCACCTTGCACTGCTGATGTGTGGGGCTGTCCTGGTGCTGCAGGACACTGACAGCATCCCTGGCCTCTGCCCACTTGTCACAGCAGCACCCCACCGGTCCCAGTTGTGACACCAGCAAATCTCCTGGGGCCAAAGCACCCCCTGCTGGGAACCACCATTCCACATTGCCACAGAAAGGTTTATCCATCCAGTAAAGACAGACAGATGGACGGTTCTGGCAGCCTTCCTATACGACAAAGCTGACTTGCCTGTGAATATCACCTATCAAGACAGACGTGAGCTCTGCCCCAGAGTCCCACTGCGAAACGTGCTTCATGCCTCCTCACCGTCCAGTTCATTTTGATTCTTTCTTGGGCAACTGAGATCGTTTGGCCCGTTTACCTGCCCAGGCGAAGAGTGCGGGCGACTCACCTATGAGGGAGTTGAGGGCGGAGTAGGAGCTCACGCGGCGCATCTTGTCAATGGTCTCGAAGGACAGGATGTACTCCTCGTTCTCGGGGCTGCCCAGGGTGCTGCTGGCGCTGCTGCTGGTGCTGAGGTTCCCGGGGGAGAATGCCACCGAGCTGCCCGCTGGCGGGGGTGCAATGGGGAGGAAGGTCAGGGTGGTGCCCAGGCCCTTCCTTCTACGCTTACCCTGACACACAGACACGCATGCGCATGCACATCCCCTCTTGATCTCCTCTGAACTGTGCTCCCCACCCAGAGCTGCTGGCGGACCAGGACAGAAGCCTGCAATGTGTCCCTGGCCATTCTGGGTGCTCAACGACAACGTGTTGCTATACCCATGTTTAGATGGAAGATTCCAGACCCTAGAACAGCTGGCTAGTCACCATGTTGGTAGGTGGAACAGAGAGGAGAGGTAGGTGAGGCAGAGAGGAGGGCAGGAGCAGAGTGGATCTTGCTTAGGTTAAGTTTCTAAAGTAACACCCAACCCTGCCCACCCGAGCACCAGGCTCTGGTGTCTTACATTCCTCTGTCAAACTCAGATTCTGCAAAGACTTGTTCAGGCTCCTAGCTGTGGTGACGGCTCGGATGTTTCCGTAGGAGCTCACAGAGCGAAGTCTGGGGGTGCACGGACCATCTCGCACTGGGGTCAAACTGCCCCCCTCTAGGAAAGAAGGAGAAGAGTCAGTGAGAGGCTTTGGGATGGGAAAACAGCACATCCCCTGAGTCTGTGGCCATGGCAACAGAGAAAGCAGCTGTGACCTGGACGGGAATGGGTGGGGAAGAAGGGCCTTTCAGCTCAGGAAGAATCAGATAGGGGTGTGGGACTCAGCTGGACCAAACAATGACTGTTCACAGGGGATGCGAGTGTTAAATTACAGCAGACAGCACGGGGCAGGGTGTGGGGCAGGGTGGCAACCACGGCCTCTTGTGTCCACGGGAGGTGCGCAGGCTGCAGGCCGTGGAAGCGGCAGCAGAGCAGTGCCCGCTCACGCTGGGTCTGGGGGCCCGCAGGACCCTGGCGCTGCCTCCCTCCTCCTCCCTGCTGTTTCTATCCGGCAGGTTCATTCTTATTTCCCTCCCTGGCTGACTGAAGGGATGCTCTGGTGTCTGTGGACCACGAACTCTCTCTGCTGTGATCTGGAGGGGGGAGGGAGCAGTGCGCCGTGATGAGATAGAAATGTAAAGATGACTGCATCCTCCAGGGAAGGGACAAGTGCGAGAAGAGGAGCCCTCAAGTGATTCACCGGCCACGGCAGCGGGACCGTGACTCAGCGCAGGAGGATGGCTAATGCTCTCTGTACACCCCTGTTCTGGAAGTTTTGCCATCCTTCAAGATTTCAACAAATTTGATTTCCAAAAAGGGTAAAAGGAAGGGAAGGAATAAGAGGGTCGGTGTGGCCTCTGTTCCTGTCCTTTTTATTCTGGAAAGCACTCAAGATAACAGGAATACCAGGAACGAACGAAAGCAGGTATCAGAAACCTGAGGCCAGATTTGGTAAACCATGTGACTCCTGACAGTTTTGGCGAAAACCAGGGAGATGTCCCCGGCTCATGGGAGCTGCTGTACCTGTGGCCGCTGGAGAAGGCAAGGGGTAGTTCTTTTCCTCTTCCATGAACTGCAGGGCCACGGTGCAGAAATTGCTCTCATACTGAACTACCAGATGACTCAGGGCCACCACCAGCTCCTGTCCGGAGGGAGAAGGGAGGATTAGGCTCACTGGGGACAGAGGTCAACTGAAGAGCAGACCTGCAAGCGAATGCCCCACACCTGAGTCACCAGTAGACAAGGAAGGTTGGAGCAAGACTGCAATCAGCACTGGAGACCCCCGTGGGCAGGAGCCTCGGAGTGAGCGGGGTTGTCAAGGTAGCAGGCGGCAGCTCACAGAGGGCCTCCAGGGAATACCCCACGCGCCTGCCGGCACTGACCTGTGCCAGCTAGGTAGGAATGACGTAACTCGGGGTTTTCTGAGGCCACAGTATGAATTACACGCCTCCAGAGTGGTGAGTATGAGAGTATGAGACAGTCTCTTGTTTATGATTAGTTCTGTGACACTGGGCCTAAAATGCCTCTCTTGATTTGACCTGATGGTCTGGCTCACCAGACTGAAGCAGGACACATCTGACAAGCCGCAGCATGTTCTTTATTAGTGCAAAGCGTTCCTAGCTACATTAGCTCTTATCTCAGTCCCTGTGAGGCAACGAGGAAAGTCCAGGCATTAAAACGTGATCCTTAGGCCCAATGCCTCAGTCCAGGGAGACAAACAATTTCACTCTCTTTTCTGGTGGTGCTGGGGATTGAACCCAGGGGCATTTTACCACTGAGCTACAGCCCCAGCTTTATTTTATTTATTATTTTGAAACAGGATCCTGCTAAGTTGCTGAGGCTGGCTGCAAACCTATGATCTTCCTGTCTCAGCCTCCCAAGTATTGGGATCATAGGTGTGTGACACCAAACTTGGCTTATTTATATCTCTTTTAGGACAGTTTAGTGCTATGACAGGAGCGCTTAGAGATCTGAAAAGAAATAAGGAAACAAAATTGGATTGTAGGTTTTTTATAAAAATGAATACCCACCCCAACCCCCACTACTTAAAAAGTTCCAACAACTTTTCTATTGCTTCTGAGAGGGGACCTTGCTTGCTTCATAAAGCCCCCTACCATGGGCTGAGGAGAGTTCTGCTGGAGCGCTGAGAGGTCGTCAGCAGGGACAGCATGTGGCCAGGCGCCTGCTGGGGTCCTCTTGTGGGAGCCCTCTCCTCTCCTTTGAAGCTCTCTCCCGCCTCACCTGTATCCAAACAGCTCCCAAGGTGGGAGACAGCAAGTGAACTCTGGTAAGGGTCCCGGCCAACACCTGGGGGCCACAAACTGCACCCTTGGTCTGGCCCTTGTCAACGAGGCAAGCACCTTGCTGACCTGTAGTTTGCAGATTCTGCACATCATGGAAATGATTCAATCATGAGGGCTCTAATCTCATCCTCCAATGAATCTGTTTGATGGATTAATAATCTGAATGGGTAGTAATTGTAGGCAGGTAGGGCATGGCTGGAGGAGGTAGGTCACAAGGGGTATGGCTTGGGGACTGTATCTGACCCTGGTCCCTTCCTCTCTCTCTGCTTCCCAGCTCCACACCCTGCTGCCACGTTTCTGCCTTGGAGCGGGCTGACCATGGACTGACCCTCTGAAACCATGAGCCAAATACACCTTTCCTCCTCTAATTTGTTCTTGTCAGGGATGTGGCCACAGCAATGGAAAACTGACTAATACAAATGATTTGGGTTAAGTTTTTTTCTTTTCTTTGGTACTAGGGATTGAACCCAGGGGCATTCTACTTCTGAGATACACCCCTAGCACTTTTTATTATGAAACAAGTTGTTAATGGTCTCACTAAGTTGCTGAGGCTTGCCTCGAACCTGTGATCCTCCTGTCTCAGCCTCCCAAGAACTGGGATTACAGGCATGCACCACCACGCCCAGCGGATGGTTAATTTCAGAAGGGGACAGGAGATGTAAAGCACCCTCTACTTTTTGAGTCTGGGTGAAGCTGATGAGTTCAGACCACATCCCCCCAACATTGATCAAGCTGCCTGCTCTCCAGACAGACAACCCCAGAGCTACGTCTTCTGACAGGGAGCCAAACACAGCACTCAGAGATGCCAGGAAGGATGCCCAGTGGCTCCTGGTGGTAACATATAAATCAGTAGTTACCTGTGGGCAGTTCTGCTTCTCTGCCCATCTGAGGAACATTCTCAGTTCCAAGAGCAGTCTTTAGTTTCACCATAAAACAACCAGTAATCCAAGCCGGGCGTGGTGGTGCATGCTTGTAATCCCAGTACTTTGGGAGGCGGAGACCGGAGGATCCGGGTTTGCGGCCAGCCTCAGCTTTCTCGCTCTCTCTCTCCCTGTCTCTCTCTCTCCCTGTCTCTCTCCTTAGTGAGGTCCTCTGCAACTTCGTGAGAACCGGTTTCAAAATAAAGTATAAAAAATAGGACCGGGGGTGTAGCGCGGAGGTAGAACGCCCCTGCGTTCAATCCCCGGTACCGCAAAAAAAAAAAAACAAAAAAAACCAACCAGTAATCCAGAGTGTCTCCCACAAACGCCCTTCCTGGCTGGGTTAGGGGTGGGAATCTAGGACGTGTGGAATCTGCTTTTTACAGGAGTGTGAACTCTGGGCGATAACACATGACATTTCTGCATCTAAACAGATAAGAGTTTTGGCTGGGCATGGCGGAGCATGCCTGTAATCCTAGTACTTGGGAGGCTGAGACAGGAGGATCGCAGGTTCGAGGTCAGACTTAGCAACTTAGCAAGACCCTGTTTCAAAATAAAAAGGGATGGGGTGTAGCTCAGAGGTAGAACGCTGCTGAGTTCAATCCCCAGTATGAAAAAAAAAAGACTGATAAGAGGTTTCAAGTCTACACAACCGTTCTATGTTGGGCTGGCAAAGGTGGCGAAGGTTACACTGCACAATCCTGCCGTCATCCGCAGGTGGCCCTGCTCTTTGGGGCGTGATGAAGTGCGTGTGTGCCCAAGCAGGAAGGCGTCTGCCGTACAAGCTGCAGGGGGTGCAGCCTGCTAAGTGCTCTCAGGTGAGGCAGACACACGAGTGGGGAAGAAATCACCCTGGAGAGAGGCAGACATTGAAAGATCTGCACTCAGATGACGCACATGGGGACAGAGTGGGGAGCGAGGCCTCAGTGCCATGGATGGGGCCATGCCGGCTCAGTCCCCCAGGTGGCACGAGGGAGCAGCCATGGGCACCCTGCTGCTGCCTGCCGAGCATGACCCCCATACCTTCCGGACCATGGGGCTGCCATCGTTGATCAGCTGGGCCAGCATCATGGCCACGTTGTGGTCGATGGTGGTGGAGTGGTCCGTCCTCTCAGCGGAGTTGCCCACAAATGTGCCGAGGGCGAAGACGGCTGCACAGCGGACCTGCAAAGCAGGGGGCAGGGAGTCAGTCATGGCCATGGCTGGCGTGTTTGCCAGCCGCCTGCACTTCCGCCTGCAAGTTAATCCAATTCGGTTCAGATACGTTCAGTTCAATTCAATTTCACAAGTATTTATTGAATAGTACTCTAAGCCCAGAGCAATATTCATATTGAAGGAGCAGAAATGGGGGAAGGAAGCCTGCGGGGACCCAAGGAGGCGTCACCGCGGCCCCGGCTTGAGGGCTGATGACCAGGTTGCAGAGGCGGGAACTGCATTTCATTGGAATTGACAGACCTGCCAGGCACCGCGGAATTCATGGCTGAACAAGACAGGAGTTCCGGGGAGGAGGCTGCCCTGGGGAAGGGGGGCTGAGCCGGACGTGGGGAGGAGGAGGTGGCGAGCGGGGAAGGCAAGGCACCCTTGGAGACAGAGAAGCTGCAGAGGAGGCCTGGTGTGGGTTGAGTCCCTGGGGTCCGGAGGCAGTGAGGGGAGTGACGTGGGCTGAGCGTGGCTTCCAGGGACCTGGGCTCAGCTACGCCCAAGGCCTGTGATCCTGGGGAAGCCAAGTCGGTTTCCTTGTCGCTAACAGGGTAACATGCGTCATCCCCCATGGGGCTGGAGGGGAGATTCAATAAAATAACATACAAAAAAATCCCAGAATAAATGATGGTGAGACTGCCCCATAGGACAGCTGGCTCTTGACAGACGCGCCTGGGTGGATTCGGAGTCACAGTGCTAGAACGGGAAGGCCCAGAGGCTCTCGACCCCTAAGCCGGGGTATCCGTCACTCAGAGAGCCCCTTTCCTAATCTCCCAGCACCGGCGCGCTGTAGGTCTGGGGTGAGGGTGGGGGGCAGCTGCTCCTTTCAGTCCACGTCGGAATCCCACAGGCAGCTCGGAGCCTGACAGAGGAGCCCAGCCTCTCCTGAGGAGAAGGAGCAGCGTCGCTAAGAGAAAGGCCTCTGGGGGTTTCAGAGGCAGATTTGTGTAATCCACATGTCTTCCTTAAACGAAACCAAACAAAAAATAAAATGTGGAAATTAAAGGAAAAAGAACCGGGATGCAGGCAGAGCCGGAGCAGGTCGGGCGCGGGGCGTTGCTCCCACTGCCTCCAGTTGGCCTCTGAGGCAGGACCTGGGTCTGAGCAGGCGACCAAGTGTCCCCCAAGCGGGGCACCCGCCCCTCTCATCCGGACAGCCAGGCCTCCCTGCCTCTATATGAGCTCTCTAGGGAAACCAACAACTCTCGTAATGTCTTGCCAAGCGCTCTTTATTTCTCCACAGGCCACATTCTGCTCCCCAGGGGACCAGGGAGGTGAGACCTGACTGCTCAGAGGCTCTCCAAGGCCTCATGGGGACCTCGGACCAAGATGGAGGAGTGCAGAGCTGTCCCCAGAGCAGGTTCTCAAGGACAGCTCTGGAGGCTATGGCGGGACGGCCGCCTCCCGTGCTAAGCAGTCCCTCACATCTGACGTGGCTGTGGTTTTTAGTTTGGACCGACAAACATGCAGTAATGATTTCTGACAAAAATTGTAGTGTCCCCAGACCCATCGAAGTCTGAAATGTAGCCTCCAAAGTGACCCCTCCGTTCACAAAATGGTCTCACTGCCGGTGTGAAGAGGTGTGCCGGGCAGGAGGACCAGCAGGCAGGGCGTCCTAGCGGCCGGGGCAGACAGCTGAGCCTCCATGGGGCCACACCTGGCAGAGCGGGGTAGGGAGTGGGAGAGGGACACGAGGCTCTGCCCCAGACACTGCCAGTGACACATGCTCTCAGCAAGCGCCCAGAACTTAAGTACTTGGGACAAAGTGCTGTGTGAATCAGCAACCTGGGGAACCGAGAGCCCAGAAGACCAGCACCAGGACAAGCCAGCGGCATGCAGCAGAGGCAAGCCAGCTGCGTCCCGTGCCGAGAAGCTGCCTGCGCGAAGGCTCCCTCTGTCCTCCCCGAGGCTCCCTAGGGCCCCGCTGCCCACTCCTGTTTGACCTCCTCGGTGGGAGAAAGGCCCGCAGTGCTGTGAGCCGGGGGAGCCTCTGCCTGGCCCCGTGGCCCAAGGTGTCCAGCCCTGGCAGAGGAGTGGCTCTCACCATTCTTCCAGGCCTCACTGTCACCCGAGCCTGGTGGCTCTGAGGTATAGTTGTGAGTCACTTCGCTCAGCTGCCTGCTGTGGGCGTCTTGCTCCCTCAAGAGCGCGGGGCCAGGCTACACGTCCCTCTCCAACACACACTGCTGCCTGGCCACATCACGGGTACCATGGCAGCTTAGCGACCGAGGAACCCAGAGTGCCCTCGGGGACGTGGGAGGCTGCAGCCACCTCGCCGCCGCACAGGGCTGAGAGGCAGCACTCTTTCTTCCTGGGGCGTCGAGTGGACTAAACAGCAGATATGTAACCATGTCCTCGATGCTCAGCTGTGGTTTCGACCTACGGCAAATGGAGCCTCATCCTGAATGGAAACGCCGGCCTGACCCTCACTGCGCTCCGTCTGCCCGACCCCATGCGGCAGACGTCTTGCCTCCTGCCCGACTCTTTGGAGTCAGTGGGTTTCCTGAGCACTGTTTCTTTCTTTCTTTTTTTTTTTTTTTTTGCAGTACGGGGGATTGAACCCAGGGGCATTCTTCCTCCGAGCTACATCCCCAGTCCTATTTTTATTCTTTATTTTGAAACAGGATCTCACTAAGTTGCAGAGGGCCTCACTAAGTAGTTGAGGCTGGCCGCAAACCCAGATTCTCCTGTCTCAGCCTCCCAAGTACTGGGATTACAAGTGTGCGCCACCACGCTCGGCTCCTGAGCACTGTTTCTAAACAGTCCCCTATGTTGTGAACCACATTCAGTCTTCACATTTCAGACATCACCTTTCACACACAGGGGCACTGTCCCATGTTTACAGGGGTCCGGGAAATGCCGCTGTTCTGCTTGGTTTGAGTGCACTTGTAACTGAGCTGAGCCGGGCTGTGGTGCTGCGTGCAGCAGCCCTGGAAGGCCCGGGGCCCAGGCTGCACATGTGAGCCAGCCCGGGACACTCTGCCTGCAGGGCCTTGGGCTGGAAGGGCCTCGTCTCCTCTGACAGTCACCTTGGTTATCCGGGGGATGCTGGTGACATGGGCCTGGGAATGCTCTAACTTCTTTGGCTGCAAGGACATTCAGACCAACTCTGTGGCCACTGCTGGCGAGCTGTGTGGGGCCTGCCTCTGCTGGGCACAGTATTTGAGGGGACTCTCTCCCCATGTCACCTCCTCCATCTCCTCCTCTGCTGTCCCAGTTTTAGTATCATGTCACATACATTTTTTGTTTTGTTGTTGTTTGACGCCATAAATCCTTGTGAGAACAAATTGGGAAGTACGTTGTATATATTTCCTTCCTGTTAAGAGGGTCAAGAGGCCCTGGTCCTGGCCCTGGGGCAGTGGGGCGAGTGTCCTGGAGTGCTGCTGGCGCAGGGCTGCCTGGGCCGAGCCCTGGCCCCAGAGGCCAACACTGAGGCCATAGGAAGCCGACACAGGTGCCAGGGCCTCAGTCCCTGGAGGCCTGGGAGCCCACAGAGCACCCCCTCCCCACGCCGAGCCCCACGTCAGGAGGGAGGTGGGGGTCAGGGGCAGACTGCCCAGCCCTCCCACCAGCCAGCTGAGGTGAGCACACCTGGCCGCTGGACACAGTGCTGGCGGGTGACCGTGGCCTGGAGGGCAGCGGTGGAGCTCCTGCTGCGCTACACAGGCACCAGGCGCCGGCCCATCCCCTTCCATGTAGAGATGACCAGGCCCGGGCTCCACGTGTCGCAGCAGTACACAGAGCTCGTGCCTCACCTCATAGAGGCAGCCAGGGACGTGCCACATGCAGCTGTCCCGCTGCTCACGGGAGCTGGCTCTTAGTGCCCATGCCAAGTCACTGAGTGAGTGGCTCTGTACGAGGTCCCAGTGTCCTACTCTTGTGATTTCTGTGTGGCCCTGCCGTTTCTGGACATGGGGCCATGCTGGAGCCTGGGCAGGCCTCTGCATGGTTTCCACACGACCCTTCATAAACAGCATACCAGTGGGACTGTTGGCACAAAGCACCCGCTGGCCCCTGAGCGCCTTGAGGAAGACTCACCTCAGGGATGGGGTCGGAGAGGAGGCTGTAGAGCTTCTCATGGGCGCTGTCCCGCACCCCGCACCACCGCGCGGAGTCGAAGTTCTGCCAGATCCGCCCCAGGCAGATGGCCACCCACTGGCGCAGCAAGGGGTGCGGGTCGCTGAGCTGCTCCAGGCAGATGGCAATCAGGTTCCCCTGAAGACAGGCCTCCTGGACAGGGCAGAACGACACAGACAGGTGGCCCTCTGCCCTGGGACCGGGGGCACGGGGGCCTGGCTGGGTGACAGGGATGCTATTTCTTGGGGAAGCCTTGCTCAACTGCATCACAGGATTTGCTAGATTTTCTTCATTTTAACCCTACCGATCCAATCTATGCTGTAACAGCAAGTGAAATGAAGGGCCGGCCTCTGCCAATGTCACTTCCTGTGCCATCGCCAGCTCTGGTGTGCTCTGTCCCCCTCCCCCCCCCACTTTCTGAGACTGCCAGAGCAATGGCTCCCTTGTGGCGGCCTGGCTGCACGTCTGCTCTTTGCGTGCCTGGGATGAGCCAGCCACCCTGCAATGCCAGGGGAGGGGCTCGGGGGCTGGGGCCACTGTGACACTCACCTGCCCTGTGGTATAGCTGTTGACAATCACAGCGAGGATGAAAGCAGTCATGGTCCTGTGTTCAGCCTGGAAAACAGAAACCAGCGTGGGTGTGCGTTTCCCAGGGTGGAGACTCACAGTGCCCCAAGCACAGCGATGTCGCCCGTCCGCGTCGCCGAGGCGGGCACGACGCGTGATGAGTACTGAGGGCAGCCCTCCACGAGAAAGGTCAGCACTGCTCCATGAACCTGCTAATGCCACAAGATGGACCCAGGCTGGCCTGTCCCCAGCGGAAGCCGGTCAGTGCAGCTGATGGGTGTGAAGGGCCTGACCACCGTGCCCCGCCCTCTGCCAGTTCTCTGTAAGCAAATCGTCCCCCAGGCAAGCACTTGGTAGCAAAATGAATGTAGTATTCTAATTTTCTGCATTTCTTTCTTCTTTCTGGTGTCGGTCAGATTGGCCATTTTTCATTCTTTGCTCTCCTCTGTGCTTCTACTGCTCTGGAAATCAGAGTCTACTTTGCACTTCTCAAGGGTGCCCTACGTGTGTGTGCACGAACGGCAGGCTCTAGGGTCCTTAGACCTAATGTCCCCCTCACCTCTAACCCCAGGAAGAGACTGTCTCTGTCACTTGTTTTTGTGGACGAGGCTGCTAGGCCATCCTGCTTAGCCACATTCACTTTTTTTTTGTACTGGGGATTGAACCCAGCCCTTTTTTTTTTTTTTTTTGCTTGGAAATGGGGTCTCGCTAGATTGCTGAGGCTGGTCTTGTACTTGCGATCCTCCTGTTTCAGCCTCCCAAGCACTGGGATCACAGGCGTGCGCCACCACGTTGGGCTTGTCACTGTCAATGGACTTATGCTGTTCTCGGCTGTGCAGGGAATTCTTCAAGCTCGCCCTCCCGGGCGCTGTCCTCCTTGCTGATCCCGAGCGCTCTCCTCCTGCTGCGGCGCCGCTGGTGGGCTCCAGGTGTCCTGCAGGAAGGCTTCACATCTGCACCCTGGGGATCTGGGCGTGGTTTTCACGAGAATTGTTGCCGTGGCACTTGTACACACGGGTGGGGTGAACGTGAACCTCCCTGTGGGCGGAACTGGCCTGAGGTTTCCGGTGCTTCCTACCCAGATGTGGAAAAAGGACCGCTTCTCAGAAGCAGGGGCGGGTCTGCTCACGCTTCTAAACTAGGGACAGGGCATGCCTGCCAGGCTCCTGCAGTAGGCCCACTCGGGGCGGGGGCCTTTGGTCCTGCACAGACTCCGGTTGTGTGTGTGGGGGATGGCATCCAAGTCCCTGTGGTGTTGACGCCCTCTGTCCACAGGGCTGTCAGTGGCTCAGTGTCTCTGGCATTTGAGAATTTCCTTTGTTTCCCAGTTTGGCAATGTCCTCAAACCTCACAGGTTGCCAGGCGAAGCGGGGCCTGTTCATGGCAGCTCAGCGCATCATTCCGCTGCAAACTGCCAGTTTAGCACTCTTTCTCATTCCTTTGATTTGTATTCCTACTTTGCCCTGAAGAACAGGGAAGTGATTATTTTCAAAACTCATATAAAGTATATTAAACTGCCTGTGATAATGTTTAAATATATCACTTAAGTGAAGCTTGTAAGTACTACTTACCTTTGGTGTAACAGTCCTGTTTACATGGTTTCTGCTTGTTTTCTTTTTTTTATCATTTAGTTTAGAAAAATGAGAGAGTGAAATTACACGCAAAAGTCCTTTATGGTCAAAACCACCTAAGCTGGGCGTGGTGGTGCATGCTTGTAATTCCAGTACTTGGGAGGCTGAGACAGGAAGATTGCAGGTGCAAGGACTGCCTCAGCAAGTAGTGAGACTCTCATCAACCTAGTGAGACCCTGTTTCAAAATAAGAGTAAAATGGGGCTGGAGGTGTAGCTTGGAGGTAGAATGCCCCTGGGTTCAATCCCCAGAACCACAAAAAAACAAACAAAAAAACTCCCAACCACCTAAGACTGAACCAACAAACTGCTATACCCAATTAAATATTCTGACAAAATTAAATTATATTAAATTATTATTTAGGGTATTTATTTTGTCCTCATTCCTATGATAGGAGCTGGAGGTAGAGAATACGAAATTAATTATAAAACATTATAGAAATTTAGCATATACCCTATTCATAGATATCTAATTTTTTAACAATTTAATACAATAAAAATATTAAAAATTTAAAATTTCAAACAATCTCTATTTTTTTTTGTGGTACTGAGGGTTGAACCCAGGGGCATTCTCCCTGTGAACTACACCTCCAGCCCTTTTTTTAATTTTTTGCTTTGAAATAGGGTCTTCCTAGGTTGCTGAGAGTCTCACTAAGTTGCTGAGGCTGGTTTTGAACCTACGATCCTTCTGTCTAAGCCTGCCAAGTCCTGAGGTGATAGGCGTGCACTACCATACCTGGCTACAATCTCTTCTTCCCTCCTCCTTTCCTCCCTCCTTCCTTCCTGCAACGAAGCGTTTGGGTACCTTGTCAGGTTCCAGGACCTTCAGAGGCACCTGAGTTACTGTTCTAGGGATATATGCTCATTCGTCCGCCCAGTTCAGTGGACAGAGGCTAGGGAGAGGAGACGTCACTTTATTTATTTATTTATTTTTTATTTTTTTGTGGTACCGGGGATTGAACCCGGGGGGGGGGTTACCTCTGAGCTACACCCCCGGCCCTATTTTTTATCCTTTATTTTGAAACCGGGTCTCACGAAGTTGTGGAGGGCCTCACTAAGTAGCTGAGGCTGGCCGTGAACCCGGATCCTCCGGTCTCCGCCTCCCAAGTACTGGGATGACAAGCGTGCATCACCACGCCCGGCTTGAGATGTCACTTTAGACTGATGCAAACCAACCAAAGGCAGGTGACCTCTTACTAGGGGCCCTGGTGTACTAAGCCTGAGCCCAGCCAGCCCTCCAGGGACACCTGTGCACCACGAGCGGGCGGTCAACAGACACCTTGCTCCCGTTAAAGGCGCTGCAGAAGCCCAATGTGCAAGCAGAGGAAGAGGACACGAAGTGGGGCCCGTCCACAGGAAAGACGATGCTCAGTCCTTACTGGCATGTACGGGTCTGCCAAGACGGAGAGGAAGTATTTGTGGCCGTTGTCCTTCACGAGGTCAGCTTGGCAAGACTGGAGGGAGAGGAGACGGAGAGGGAGGTGGTGAGTGCGGGCACTGGAGGGCTTCCGCAAGTGATTTGCGGGGTCCCGCCCAGGTGACTGCTCCTCTCAAGTCCTGTGTTCAGTGGGAAGACACACCTCCTGGGCGGGGAGACTCTGCAGAACACCTTCTGGCAACCTGGCTGCTGGCCAGCCTCCGGCCTCGCCATCCCTCCCTGCTCCCCGGCCCAGCTCCACACTGGAACACATCCAACGCTTGACACCATCCCTGCTCCCATGGCTCCCGGTCCCTGCTGAAGCTTTTTAGGGGATTTTGCTTGGACTTGCAAAATATCAGAGAACAGTCATCTGTGCAAATACAATACTTACAAATCATATGCCAGCAGTCAGATTTTGTTTTCTGATACTAGGGATTGAATTGAGGGGCATTATACTTCTGAGCTACACCCCTAGCCCTTGTTATTTTTGAAACAGGGTCTTGTTAAGTTGCTGAGGCTGGCCTCAAACCTGCCATCTTCCTGTCTTAGCCTCCAAGTACTGGGATTACAGGCACCTGTCACCATGCCTGGCTCCTGTGGACATATATTTTTTTTGGTGTTGGGGATTGAACGCAGAGGCATTCTACCTCTGAACTACACCCCAGCCCTAGGAGCTGCCAGGTGTGTAACACTTTCAAGCTCTTAAAATTATCTGTCCCTTTGAACACACCGTGTCTGTGTGGTTACCGGGTGTCACACACATTAGGGGTCCCATTACATGGAGCGCTGGCTTGGTCCTGGAGACAGACCTGATGGTGCTCCACTCTCAGTTGCTGGGGTAGAGAAGCCAGCAGAAAGTCACTGTACACAATGACACGTGCCAGCAGGGCCAGAGGAATCACAGAGAGCTAGGGGAGGGGGGGGACATGCCTCTGCAGGAGCTAAGCTGAGGAGCTGACGGTATTATCTAAAGGAAGGAGGGAAAGGCAGGGGAGATAGGAGTGGAGGGGGATAAAGGCCCTGTCCCGGAAGGTGGGATGTGAGGAGCAGGTCACACCAGGCCAGGAAGCACTGAAGAGCCAGCAGGACCTGGGGCAGCAAGACAAAGCAGATGGGCTCCAGGTGAGGATCATGTGCTGTGGGGACAGAAGGATGGGACAATTGCAGGGACACAAGGAGAGTGTTGCCGGGGATGGAGGGCAGAGGAGCCCACTTCCTGCATTGCTCCCTAAAAAGACAGATGCCATCTGATGTCACGAGAGGCTGCAGGGACAGGAGCCCACTGGGCTGCTCTGCCTCTGAGTGTCTGTGAGGCACAAGCGCAGAGCTGTTCAGGAAGAAGACGGACGTAGACCTGAAGCCTAGGGACATCGGAGCCCAAGTCACGTGGGTCTGTGGAGCAAAGGAGCGAGGGAAGACTGAGCGAGGCCTGGGGATGCGTGCTCGAGGAGGGAGGCTTCCTGCGGCATGACGCCCTGCAGCCTCGTGGGAGCCGCGGCTCTGAGGCTGGCTGTTCTGCGGGTACCCCACCTCCGCATGGGCTGGCTGATTGGGGGGACGTTTTTGCAAGTCCTGGTTCTTCGTGGGAATGAAATGATCCTGCCTGGGACATTCAGGGGTTGAGGATAATGTCTTGGAGGCTCTGGGCCCCCAGAGCTGAGGAAGGGAGGACAGGGGGCACGCTGTGAAAGGAAACCGGGTTCAAGTGCAGGTTCTCCCTCGTGCCAGCTTCACTCCAGCTACGTTTTAGAAACCTCTGCTCGAGAGGCGCAAGGATTAAATAGCATGTAAGCACCATTAGGATACCCTGGCACGGCCCACAGATGAAGGACGCTTCTGCTCCACAGAGCGCAGCTGTGATGGTGATGGGGCTTCTAGGATGGACATCAGGAAAACCTATGAGTGACCACAAGGATGACAGCTCCCAGCAAGCCCCGCGCTCAGGACAGAGGCTGCTCCAGGGCACCGCTCCGCGGGAGCCCTCCTCAGGGCACGGTGATGTGGGGGTGGAATCTGCCGGCTACTGCAGCTCAGAAGCCCCTGCCCTCCCATTCCTCAGGGTGCTCTTATAATTAGGAGTTTCTTCCTTGCATCGATAAACTGATAAGGCTGGATTCCGGCCTCGCTCTGTTGAAATGGGAATTCGGCAGGATGGAGAGGTGTGTGGGCTTAGGTCACAGGCTTCTAACCCGTGCCGGGCAGCCAATTAAGCCTGCCGTGTTCAGGAAACACACCGAGAGGGCCTTGCCCGAGTTGAGGCTGCTGACAAACTGAAGGCATCGACTTGCCCCCACCAGCGGCAGCGGGACCGGGAGAGTGGGGCGTCGTCTGCCGCAGCGGGAGCCCCTTCTTAGAGCAGAGGCGCTTCCCTGTGTTTGCAAACCAGAGGCTCGACAAGTCAAATCAAAGCCCACACATTTGCAGGTAGCTCCTTAATCACGTCTCATGAAGAGTAATAAAGTGTCATTAATTCCTAGTCTACTAATTCTGAGTCTGAGACTGCTAAGTCAATGGATCGGAGATGATAACTTTGATGTGAATAATAACTTCAAGCCGAGCCTGGAGTATGAGGGATGTTGGAAAAGATCTCTATTTTGATAGGGTTGTTATGCTACGGCAGAGCCAGAGACAATGGCACCTCTAGGTACACCTGCCTGCCTTCATCTTCTGTGCCCAGCAGGGTCATTAACATCTTGGTTTAAAACACTCAGGTGTCTCACCACCTGCAGCCATGTCCCCATCTCCAGTCCACACCTGCGGGCGGCAGAGGCGTTCTGCCCGCTAAGGGACAGTGAGCAACCTCCGGCTGCCTGCTCTCTCCACAGCCAAGCGTGTGCTTAGGCTAAGGCCTCGTTATACTGAAAGAAAGCAAGACTCCAAACTACAAGGGTAGGAAAGTGACAGGTGGGTGACACATTTTGCTAAAGTGCAGGCTGGGTAGAGGCCAGACCTGGGGTCCGACACAGGCAAAGTTCCACCGCTAAGGTCCCGTCGAGCTGTGCTTCCCAAGGGCTCCACCCTGTTGTGTTTACTGCTCACCCCAGATCAAGCCCAGAGATGACATATTAAGGCCAGAGTAAAAAGAAGGGGGAGGAGAGAAAAAGCGAGAAAGTGAAATGTTTTTCTTGGTGGCCTTCCCCCGCCACACTGAACCCCCTCCGCTCACCCGTGAGTCTCCTGCCTTAGGATCTCAGGGAAATTAGAACATGGAAGAGGAAGGTGAGGAGAAGCAAACAAAAAGCAGGAAGGTGCGAGCACAGGCTTTGCGGCTGTGGCCAGGACGGGTGCAGTCTGCAAACAGATCCAGGAAGGGACAGAGTCCAGGAGGAGGCCCCCACCACGACCCTGGCTTCTGCAGGTGCCAGCAGGTTCCCAACGAATGTTCTGGCAAAAGATGTCATGGAGAGAGACCCTGCCTTCACTTTCCTTACACCAGAAGATGGAGTTTATTTTGTGGGAAAGCAGAAAACAGGAACTGAATACAGATTAACAGGCCACCACCCCTGACATAGGGGTGAATGGCAGCATGAGGTGAACCCGAGCACCTGGACCCTAGAATACACTGCTGCGTCCCCGCAGTGTACACTTCCCCTCGCCCTGGCAGCATGCTCCAGTGCGTGCAGAGAGCACCAGGCTGCAGGGCCAGGCCCCGTTTGCTGGTCACCAGGGCTCACCGGTCCTCACAGTCAACAGAGTCAGCAGGGCAGGTATCAGCAAGTGCAAGCCACGCGCCTGCGCCTGCCTCAGACCCCCAGCCTGGCTGCGTTCCGCCGGGCGAGTGAGGCAAGATGCTGACAGCCACACGGACTGAAGTCTCCATTTTCCAAAAGTGGTTGATTACTTTAAATGTTTTAAAAGCCCTTTAGCCATGTCAGATGCGTCTGTGTCTATGATAAACTTCAAAATGAAGAGAACGAATGAAGTGAATGCTATAACTGATAGGTAAACGCTGCTGGCACGTACGCATGCCTTACGTTCTCAACCGGCCTTCTGTACACGTTGTGAAATTCATGGTACTTTCAAGGTTCAAAAATCAAGATGTAGCTGGGCGTGGTGGCGCACACTTGTAATCCTAGTACTTGGGAGGCTGAGACTGGAGGATCCAGGTTCGCGGCCAGCCTCAGCTACTTAGTGAGACCCTTGGCGGATATTTGGAAAAAGTCACCTCCTACTCCTCCCTGCCTGCGCCGAGCTCTCCTGTGCTGTTTGTTGTCGCCATCCACCTCCTCCAAGCTCCTCAGCCTTCTTGCCTCCCCTCCCTGCTCAGCCTTCCTCCTGCCTGGACCGAGGGACACATGCTGCAGCCACTGTGAGGAGATGGCCTTTTGTACTTACACCTCCTTTGCTAGACTTGCCAAACTGTGGCGACCCTTTCTATCACAAAGCTGGGAGGAGGAAATCTAGAGATGAGGGAATGCGAACTGAGTGGGAGGTGGACGGGTGCTCATGTTTCAGGCAGAGAAAGACAGACCGTCCACTGCATGCCTTCCGCCCGGCGCCCAGCCTCCGAGCCCTCGGCAGGAGTGATGCCGCCATGCTGGCTGACCTGCTCCCGTGTCCCCACGCCCCAGCTCTATTCAGGTGCTGACAATCGATCCTGTGGCTCTCTGTGGAGCCTTGGGCCGCTGACACTTCCCCTCGCCCTGGCAGTATGCTCACTCAGTGTGCAAAGGGGCCCGGCACCCTCACCGGCGCCCAGCACACTCTGCCTAGGGCACGCAGCGGCTAGTGGGCAGGTGGCCACCTCTCACTCTCTACTGCTGCTTTTCATTTTGTCCGTGGCAACCCAGAGGCATCTGAAACAACTAACCCCCCCACACAAAAAAGAACATACGGGAAGGAGGAGTTCAGGACACAACCAAATAAACGCCTAGCTTAGGGTGTTCCATCTGCCATGCGCCACCAGGACCACGGGCTCAGGCACGCACCAGGCTAACATGTTGGGTCACAAGAAATCACTGGATGGGGAGAAAGCTAACCCTGATGAGAGAGAGAGAGAGAGAGAGAGAGAGAGAGAGAGAAGGGGGGAGGGGAGGGGAGGGGAGGGGAGAGGAGTGAAGGAAGAGAGAGAGAGAGCTGGCAGTGGGGAGGTGGGAACAGTGCAGACACAGGAAGGAGAGAGGCTGTGGACATATAGAAAACCCGTGCTGAGGTGTCACCTTTTGCAGAGGGGACAGCAGAAACCCCCACGGCTGGGGGACTGCGGAAACGAAACCCTGCTCTCTTGTCTGCCTCGGACTCATGGCTGCCTCTTTCATAGGACCAAATCAGCCTGCCCGTATGGCCAAGCCCCTTCCTAGCCCCAAATTTGGATGTACTTCATAAATACCAACTCGGAGTGCTTTTCCAAATTCATTGCCATTGTGCCCTTGGTGATCCCTGGTGGTACTATAAATAAAACTTTATTAACTGTAACATGGAAGGTCTGCCTGAATTGCATATTAATTGTGTCTATGAAAAAAACTCAATTAACTGCAACCCGGCTTATAGGAGTCCTTAATTAACTGCCTCCCCTCCCTTAATCTTGTTAATTAGCAGAGAGACAAATGATAACAACAGACTTGAGGAATTTATTAAAACCCACCCCCATCACTATCTCCCAGCATGGGAGCAGGAGACAGCTCCGATCTGGCCACCTTGTCTGTGTTCTCATCAACGAACCATGTGCTCCTGACCTCTCATCCCTTCACGGGGCCTTCAGGACAATTAAAAAAGGATTCTGCCACGTCTGCGCTCTCCCTGGTGTCCCATCCTTTCTGCAATTTTGAAAGGAACAGGATCATGATGCTTTGCGCAGAAATATTCCTAAGGTTTTGTGTTTCCATAACCACAAAATCATGGTCACTCTCCAGAAAACGAAGGGGGAAGACAGTTCTCTTACCAATATTCAGCCCAGATTCAATTTTGCCTGACTGTCTACATCCTGTCCCTCACAGCCTCTGCGTCCGGTCCAGGATCCAATCAAGGACTGCTCGCAGTCGGCACCCAGCGTTGGTCTTAATCCAGGACAACTCACGCACGTATTTTACCCCACAAACTTTTTGGTTTTCCTGAACTGAATATTGTGAAGGGAACAGTACAAGGTTGGTAATTTGAGTTTTAACAGCTTCACTGAGGAAAGCTGCATACTACACATGAAGTGGCATGCATTTAAAGTTTAGGAGTTGGTAACTGGACACACGTGTGCACCTGCGACACCAGTGCCATGGTTAAGGTAAGGAGTCCAGCCCCACAGACGTTCCCTGTGCCCTTCGGCTCCTTCCCCACCCTTCCTGGTGCTCAGCAGCCACTGATCTGCTTTCTGTGACTATTGATAAGTGCATTTTCTAGAATTTTAAATAAATGGAACTGTATCTTTGTTACTGGCTTCTTTCACGCGGTGTGATTATGTTGGGTCCTTCATGAGTTTTTTTTTTTATTGCTGATTAGTGTCCCATTGTATGGAAAATAAATCAGTTCACTTATTCATTCACTTGTTAATTTAGTACACTTGAGCTCTTTCCAGTGTGAGGCTGTTGTTACTAAAGATGCCATAAAAATTCACAACACAAGCCTTCGTGTGGGCATGCGCTCCCACTTCTCTTGGGCGAAGGATACTGGGAGTGGAATGGCTAGATTGTGGGTACCTGTGTAAGTTGATTTTTTTTTTTTGCGGTACTGGGATTGAACCCAGGGCCATTCTACCTCCGAGCCACACCCCCAGCCCTATTTTTTATTCTTTATTTTGAAACAGAGTCTCGCTAAGTTGCGGAGGGCCTCACTAAGTAGCTGAGGCTGGCTGTGAACCCGGATCCTCCGGTCTCAGCCTCCCAAGTACTGGGATTATGAGCGTGCGCCACCACGCCCGGCTTCATACTCAGTTTTAAGGGCGCCTACGTGTTTTCACTGTAACTTATTATCAGGTACACGATTTTCCGATATTTCCCCAGGCTGTAGCTTGTCTTTTCATTCTTGTAATGTTGTCTTTAGAGAGTAGATTTTTTCAAGATAATAAGGACCCTTTCATTGATTTCTTCTTCATGGACTGTTCTTTGGGTCTCATATGTGAAGAAGTCTGCTTAATCCAGGTGTCACAAAGGTCTTCTCTTATGTTTTCTTCTAGAAGGTTTTTTTTTTTTTTTTTTAGTACTGGGGATTGAACCCAGGGGCATTCTACCTCTGAGCTGTAGTCCCAAACCATTTTTATTTTTTGTTTTGAAACAGAGTGTTGCTGGGTTGATGAGAGTCTTGCTACTTGCTGAGGCTGTCCTCGAACCTGGGATCCTCTTATCTCAGCCTCCCAAGTACTGGGATTACAGGTGTGCACCACCACATCCAGCTTTTTCTAGAGATTTTATTTAGTTTTTTTTGGTACTGGGGATTGACCCCAGGGGCATTATACTTCTGAACTATACTCCAGTCCTTTTTATTTTGAAATAGGGTCTCACTAGGTTGATGAGAGTTTTACTACTTGCTGAGGCTGTCCTTAAACCTGGGATCCTCCTGTCTCAGCCTCCCAAATGCGGGGATTACAGGTGGGTGTCACCATGTCTGGCTTCTAGAGGGAAGTTTTAATTTTTACATTTAGTCTTTGATCCAGTTTGAGTTATTTTTTTTTATATTGTTCAAGGTATGGACTGTAGTTCATTCTTTTGCATATGGATGTCCAACTGTCAAAGGACCACAGGTGGAAAAAACTATCTATTCTCCACTGAATTGACCTGTCTTTGAACCTCTGTTGAAAAACCAGTTGTCCACATAGGTGGGTCTATTTAATTTTATTTGAGATGGGGTGTCACGGTGTTGCAAAGTTTGGTCTTGTCCAACTCCGGGCTCAAGCAGTCCTCCACGACAGCTTCCTAAGTAGCTGGGACTAGAAGCATATGCCACTGCTCCTGGCTTTGGGTTTATTTATTGACTTTCTTGTCCTATTAGCTACTTGTCTATTTTGATGCCATTTCAGGTCTTGAGTACTGGGGATTTATCCTATCTCATGAAATCAGATAGTTTAATCCTCCAGTTTTCTTCTTTTTCAAAGTTGTTTTGGCCATTCTCGGTCCTTGGCATTTCCATATGGATTTTTGAATCAGGACTCATGGTAAGGGAATCATTTACTCAGGTCTCCATTTACTGAGGTCTTCCTTAGTTCCTCTTAACAATGGTTTGTGGGTTTTAGCATGGAGATCTCGAGTATCGTTTACTAAACTTTTTTTTCTTCTTGGTGGCGGTACTGGGATTGAACCCAGGGGCTTTCTACCTCTGAGCTACCCCCAGCCCTATGTTATATTTTATTTTGAAACAGGGTCTCACTAAGTTGCTGAGGCTGGCCTCAAACCTGCGATCCTCCTGTCTCAGCCTCCCAAGTACTGGTATTACAGGCTTGTACCACTGCACCCGGCTATCTTTCCCCTCTTAGGTGACTAGACTGTCACAGTTATGCTATCAAAGGCTCTCAAGCTGAGCTGTTCCCTAGTGTCTGCTTCCCATCCTTTATGCCTCTAGAAACCTGGGTGACGCCAGCACTGTCGTTCCAGATGCTGGGAATGTGTGTCTTCCTTCTGTGTTTCCTTATCAGTTTGGATAGTGGCTTATCAATTATATCGATCTGTTTAAACAACCAACTTTGTTGAGTTGATTTTCTATACTGTTTCCTGCTTCCTTTCACACTGATTTCCACGCTGGTCTTTACTGTTTCCTTCCAACTGTTGCTCTGGGTTTGCTCTGCTGTTCTCTTACCAACATCCTGCGTGGGAGCGGAGGCCGCGAGCTGGCTCTCCCTCTTCCAACCTGTGCAGTCACTGCCCCAAACTCCCTCCGGAACTGCGGAGCTGTGCCCACAGGGTGTGCCACGTCCACTTGTATTTTCATTCAACACAAAGTGTTATTTCCATCAAGACTGCTGTATCTTAATATGAAGGTATATATAATGTATTTAAACATTTATAAATATTAAGTTACATACTATATATAACAATAGAGTATTATTTTAAATTTAGGAAATTTTACTTTATTTAAAGGTATATTGTTTGCTTTCCAGGTGTCTCAAGACTTTGCTGTCACCTGGCGATTTTGAGGTCGTGTACCTTCACCTGTTGGATGTGTTGCTTTCGCTCTGGCCAGGATGTGGCCGTCACTCGAGGTGGCGGTGCGGCTCACCGAATCAGCGAGGGTCGCTGGTGGACGGTGTCGCTCAGGTCTGCTCTCTCCTTACTGAAGGCCCCTCTGCTTTTTCTGCCCGTTATTGAGATGGGAATACTGAACCTCTAACTGTAATTGCAGTTACCCGTTTTTCCCTGGGGTTCGACTAGTTTCTGCTTTACTGTTTTGGACCTGTGCCCCAGGTGAATAAGCACTACGGTCCCTTGGTGGACAGACCCCTGTGGCATCTCGAGGACTTTCTATACCAGGTGACACCGCAGCCGTCCCACCACCCCGCCGCCGTCCGAGCTTAGTGGTAGTATGGCTTTTCTCCTTCAATCTTTTTACTTTCGACCCACTGTGTCTTGTTACTGAAAGTGCACTTTAGGCAACTTAGAGTTTTTCCTTGCTGTTAATCCCATCTGAAGGCCTCTCCTCTCAGCTGTGGTATTTTGACTGTTTGCATGTGACTGCGGACACGAGTGGGTCCACCTCCATCATCCCATCTTCTATTCCAGTCTTGCATCTAGTCCTTGTTCCCCTTTCCGTGCTCCTTTTGCATCAGCTGTCTGTATTTCATGTTATCTCCTCTGTTGGCTAATGCTAATTCTTCTGTAATTCTAGTGGGAGCTGAAGAGATCTGGACTACATCTTTTTTCTCTTTTCTTTTTCCTATGGTCCTGGGGATCAAATGCAGGGCCTCCTGCATGCCAGGCAAGTGCTGAATCACTGAGTTCCACCTTGCCCTGACCTGGATCTCTCACTCCCCAGCTCATCCCCAGTGATAGTAGATCACTTCAAACACAGATTCCTTCAAGCCCTCTCCTCCCGGCCGTCTTGCTGCTGCCATCGTGTGTTCTGCTGTCATGGTATAAACTCCACAGAACACTGCTAACATTGTTCTTCTAACAATTGCCTTTAAAAAAAATGAATAAAAATTTAATGCAAAAAAATGAAGGAATAAAAAAACTGGGTATTTTAGAAAGAAAATGTCCTTTATACTCCCACACAGACCCAAGTTACAGATGGTCACTGTTAACATTAGGATGAGTATTCTTTAAAAAAAACTTCCAGATTTTTTAATATTTTATAAAAACAGAATTATGTTATTATGTATGTTTTTGCCTTGTGAAACTTGCCATGTTCTCTTAATGCTTTTGGATTGCCCTTTTTGTGTGTGTGGTACTGAGTATTGAACCCAAGGGCATTCTACCTCTGAGCTACACCCCCAGCCCTATTTTATGTTGAAACACAGTCTCATTAGGTTGCTGAGAGTCTTGCTGCTTTGCTGAGGCTGTCCTTGAACCTGCTCCTCTCAGTCTTTCAAGTACTGGGATTACCAGAGTGCACCACCTGGCTAGCAGTGCCTTTTAAAGAAACTGAAATAGCAAGGAAAAAAAATCACATATGTATCCACATAGTACTCACTCCTTGGGCTCTCATTGCTTTTTGTGATTCTTGTTTCTTCCCGATGTTATTGTCCTAGGCCTAAAGGACTCTCTCCTAGGCTTCTCACAGCGGTGGAGATCTGCTGGTGATGACGTGGTCAGCGTCTGTATGTCTTTACGAGTCTTGTCTCGTCTCCATCTTTGGAAGGCACTTTTGCTGGGTCAGAACTCTAGGGCGAGTTTTTCCTCTGAGGGCTTCGAGCACGTCGCTCCACAGCTACGTTGCTCCACTGCTGTGGCCCTTATCTTTGCTCAGTCGCCCTCCTCCCCTTAAATTTTTACTGGCTGCTTTTTGGATGTTTCAATTTCTCACTGTTTTGCAGATGATTTTGTTATAAAGCACCTTGGCCAAGTTTCCTTCATGCTTCTTGTGCTTAGGGTTTGCTGAGCTTCTTCCTATCAAATACGAAAAACCTTCCCCCATGATTTCTTCAAATATCATTTCTGCCTGCCTCCTTAGGGACGCCAAACACCATGCTGAGTCTTTCGGTTGTCCTGTGACTCAGCGATGCGCTTTGCATTCTGAAGTCTTTCTTTTCCCAGCATGCTTGGTTTTGGCTAGCTTCCTTGCTGTTTTCTCCTGTGATGTATCACTGGTCGTTCACCCTGTCCAGGGTAGTTTCATGTCATGGATTGTCATTTTCATCTAGAAGTTTGAGTCACGTGGGTTTTATATCTCCAAGTCTTGATTCACTTGAGTACGTGGAACAGATGTCCAACAACTGTTTTAATGACCTTGTCCACCGATTCTAGCACCTGCGGCAGCTTGGGACAGGCTCTGACAGATCGGTTTTCTTCTCAGTATGGTAGTTTGACGGCAATGTAGGGGCAGAATGACATGGTACGGGCAGTGATGCTGCAGGAGACGCCCTGGGATCTGGGTTTTGTGGAGAGCATCAGAGCTCTGGCAAGGCTCTTTTTGGCTTGAACAGTGCTGTCTGTTGGACCAGTGTCCTCACAACAGATGATCCTCCTGGGTCAAAGGGCACGTGATTCTCCTCTCCCTTTTCTTCTTCCTGGCTTCTCCCTCTTTTCTCAAGCTTATCTCTTTTTTGTGTGCGTGATGGTGGGGACTCAACCCAGGGGCATTCTACCTCTGAGCTACACCCCCAGCCCTTTTTATTTTATTATTTGGAAACAGGGCCTCACTAAGTTGGTGACAGCCTCGCTAAGTTGCTGAGGCTGGCTTCAAATCTGCGATCCTTCTGTCTCAGCCTCCCAAGTACTGGGATTACAGGCGTGCGCTGCCATGACTGGCCTCCAGCCTGCCTCTTGAGGTCCCAGGTAACTCCTGCCTGCTGCATGGGTTCTCCAGGAGCCTCTAGAAAGATGGTACCCAGCGGTGGTCACCAGACACATGGGAGAGAAGAGTCCCAATGTGCCTGTCATCTGGGCTGCCTGAGTGGGCCCACCATTTGCAGACGCGCGGCGTGCTGGGGACGGGCTGGCTCTGGCACAGGGGCTGCTGAGAACACAGGGACTGGCAGTCTCGAGGTCCTCGCACGCGTATCCCATCTTTGAAACAATGTGTGCACTGACTCACAAGACAGCAAACTGGAGTCCCAAGAGCAGGCAGGCCAGCTCTATGGCGCTGCCAGGTGTGAGGGGGAGGAGCAACTGCTTAGAACCACATGGAACTTTAATCTCTGGGAATTATGGTTAGGGCAATTATGAAAGGGAAAGATGAGGTAAGCCAGGCTCAGTTTCAACCAGATACAATTCAAAGTGTCCCTAAGTGGGATGATTGCTGTTAAATAAACAGGTGCGGCAAACTGTTTAAGAAATTAATTCACAAGATGGTCCCTGGCGCCTGCAGGCATTTACAAGAACATTGCAGGCAAGGGCATTCCAGCGGCTGTGGGCCGCTCCCTGCTCAGAGCAGGGGAGATGCTCAGGAGTGCTGTGGCGCTCGTGCTCACAGCTCAGCTCTGCCATTTTGGGGGTGAGAGATGCATGTGCCCCTGGAAGGTGAGTCAGCACAAGAGGCTCCATCCCCTGCACAGTGCAATATGATGACCAGCTATAAATTCAGTGAAAATACAATCATAAAATGCAGTTCAGAAAGGCCACCTACTTTAGATACAGCCACGCCTGAGACCACTTGCAGACTCAGCCCTGTTTCCTCACTTGCTCAGAGACCCTGCTGGAGCAATGCCGGGGGGATTCCTAAATGTGCCAATACAGATAACAAAGATAATGGGTGGAAGAGAAACTGCTCAGACTCACTTCCTTCTGTTTACATAACGTGGCTCTTCAATGAATTTTCAGAAGGGCAAAACAGAAATGACCACAAAGGATAGCTTCCTGAGCCACAGAACCAAGCCTTCAGTTTGGCAAGAACTAGTTTTAGTGTAACTGAGACAAGCAGGATGGACATGAGATTTGCATGCATTCCATGAGGGACGCCAATACGCTGCAAGTCACAAAACAGCTTCCCATGTCATGGTTCTGATGTTTGCAAGTCTGCTGCTGAGGGACGGCCCAAGCATCACTGCTGAGGCCAGCGACGGCTGGGGAGTGATGGGGCTCAAATTAACTCCTGAGTCCAATTAACTCCTGAGTCCAGTGTTACAGCTAATCTTTCACACGGCCATTGTTTATCAGAGGTTAGTTTTATTTGTTTAGGTTTGTGGTACTGGGGATTAAACCTGGGCGGTCTACCTCTAAGCTATACCTCCCCCCCCCCCCCCCCCGTTTTTGAAACAGGGTTTTGCTAAATTGCTGAGGCTGGCCTCGAACCTGTGATCCTCCTGTCTTAGCCTCCCAAGCACTGGGGTTACAGGCATGCACCATCATGACTGGCTTATCAGAGGTTAGTTTAATGGATACGAAGGTAAGTATTTTATTGAAATATATGCAATTCTATTTATTATATAATGTTCTGGTCACTGCAGAGCAAAAAGCAACAAAAGTGGTCACTGGTGAGAGCCAGGTGCAGAGCAGGGGACAGCACGGGTCAGGGCTGAGCAGAGGTAAGGTGAGACTGGGTGAGTGGAGTGGAGACAGAGGGTAGCTCCTGCAAAAGAAGACCACGGGAAGCAGGATCTGGCCAGGATGCCCACAGCCCCGCAACCATTCAGTAGGACTAAGTCCTGGTCAGTGCCCTTCACCCAGAAAAGAGACCCATGATCCCTTGCCACAGGACCCCAGCCCCCCCTGAGAAGACTTTCTATCCATGACTAAGCTGTAAAACCCCTCCATGGAATTGGCATAGGAATCAGATTCTCAAGAGAGAGCCCCGCTGCAGGTGTCACCCACGTGCATGCACATACACACACTTGCTCTTGCTCGTGGCCATGTGCCCGCAAGCAGAGGCCAGCTGAAGGCTGGTCAGAAACATGGACCTGCTTCTCCCCACTAGACGCTGTTGGGACCACTATGCTTCCAAAACAAGCAAGTGAGCAGAGCCAGCAGCCCTCTGCCAGCGCTGCCTCTTCCTGGTCTCCTCACCTACAAGACTTCTTGAGCTGCCCGCCACGGCGTGGTTCCTTCGCTTCCCCAAGGTCCCCTTCCAAGCCGGCTCGGGCCCCTGCTCAGGACCCTGTGCTTTCCTGAACACAGACCGCAGCACTGAGGCAACCCCTGGACATTCCATCCATTCCCAGCACCTGCCCTTCGCTCTGGAACCTTCTCTGGGTCTGCGCACAAGCCCCTGCTGCCTCTGGAGAGCGCCACCCTCTGAGGTCGCATTTCACATTTCCCTCAGGGCTTCATCACTAGGTGGACATGGCCCCGAACTCTGACCCCTCAGACCAGCCTCTTCCCTAAGCCACAGAGAACTTCCTGTGATTTAATTTGGCACACTCACAGGACCGCTCAGCCTCCTCCTGGAACCTCAAGCTCTGGCCAGCACCTCCCATGCGATGACACTGGCCCTACAGTGAGGGCGTGGCTGTCTGTGACTGTGTCCCCACTGGGCTATGAGCCAGGGGCAGGGATCTCTGAGTTCCGCGTCACCTGCGCCCATGGCCCTGCCCAGAGCTCTGTGGAGAGAAGATGGGGTGGCGTGGCGGGGTGGGGGGAGGCATGAAGAGCTGGGGATGGTGTGGTTGGAGGAAGCGGAGCTGGGCAACCTGGAGAAGTGCCCGCTAACGCTGGGGCCTTGGCCAGGACCGTGGTGAGAGGAGGCAGCAGCCAGGGCCCGGGGTCTGCGCTCAGGTGTTTAGGTGGGGAAGAGAAAAGCACGGGTGGGCAGAGGCGGCTGCTATGGGGACCAGTAAGGCAGGCCCGAGCCTTGGGCAGGTCACTTACTGCCAGGTAATCATAGAGAATGGTCTTTAGGACAGTTGGGGGCAGGGGGTACAGAACACAGGAAATAGGGGAAGCAGGGGGCAGCAAGACAGGTGAGCAGGTGGCCAGCGCGACAGAGACCAGGCTGGGCTGGCATCCGAGGTGGCTGTCGGAGAGAGGGAGGTTCACTAGGTACTGGAACAGGCAGGGCTAACAGGAGGGCAAGAGCACCCATAGGTGTCACAGAGGCCACTGCACTTTGGGCTGGGCGGGACCCGCAGAGCACAGTTTCCCGCCCTCCAGAGGACCCAGGAGGTTACTCACGCTGTCCACAGCCAGGATCTTGGCCCAGATGAAGACGAGGAGTGGCCGCAGCTCTCGGGCAGAACTCTGGAGCAGCTTCAGCACGTACGGGAAAATGCCCACCGACAGGGCCTGCGGGGAAGGAGCGTCTCAGCGCAGCCCGGCCTGGGCCGCACCTGGCCGCACCTGAGGGCGGCTGCCTGGCACCTGCCCTTCAGCACCAGGCCTCGCTTACAGTGAGCAGGCCCCCACACCGCAGGTGATGCTTGTCTCTGGTTTGCCCCTAGAAGTTGCCAGTATTTCCAGCTTTGACCAGAAGGGACCTGGTGGCAGATCTGCTCATGGAGGAACATGCTGGAAGAACGAGTGCTGAGTTATTCTTCCTAATTCTAGATTTTTCTCGCTCCGCCTTCAATGTTAATTATTCCTCCTAATTTTAGATTTTCTCTCCTCCTTCAATGTTGGCCTATTAATGAACACTCTCTGTTGACATTATCTAATTAATGAATACCCTGAAGCAGACACAGCAGAGAGAGGTGAGTCTGCGGAATCCTGCGTGCTCCTCTGTGCTCCTCCACAGTGCACATGCCCCGGCCGGCCCACCGGCTGGCTCCCTCTGGCCCACGCTCCTCGTCTGCAGCAGACCTGCCTTAGAGCTTCGCTTGTGAACCTTTAGCATGCGTCACTTAAAGTGATCAATTACTCCTTAATAATGTGCAATAGCCAGTTCATGGAACATTTTTCTGCAGTACTAGGGATTGAATTCAAGGGCATTCTACCTCTGAGCTACAGTCTCAGCCCTTTTTATTTTTTGAAACACGGTCTCTCTAGGTTGCGGAGTCTCATGACTTGCTGAGGCTATCCTCAAACCTGTGATCCTCCCGTCTCAGCCTCCCAAGTACTGGGATTACAGGTGTGCACCACCACACTCGGCTCAGTTCATGTAATATTTCTAATTGTTCCCCAAATGTTAATTTGTCAAACTTCAACTTTTGAACTTTTATTTGAAAACAGCACCAAAGTCTACATGTTGCAATTGGCTGGTAAGTCTCTTGAATCTCTTTTAATCTAAAGCTTTCCCCTCAACCTCCCTTTTATTTTCCCTGTGATTTCTTTGTTGAAAGAAACGGATCACTTCTTGATTCTATTTCTACTCATCTTTTCTGTTTTAAATGGCCATTTATACTCTTCTATAGAGTAGTGTAACCAGAAAGGCATTTCAGAGCTATGCCTAAAATAATAGGGAAATGACAGTAAATGAGGATTCAAGGATTCCAGGGAGAAAGGGTGCCATGAGAGGCTCGGGGACTCGGCCTGCTGAGTGGCTCCCCGCTTCTCGCAGCGGTGGGGTGAGCCACTAGCTAACAAGTAACACACCAGCAACGCTTTCTTCCTGCAAAGTCTGAATCTAACATCGGATGGAAATGAGGGCAAAACAAAAGGCCCTAAAGCACCGTGCCCACTGGGCGCTGCCCAGGCACATGGAGGCGATCTCTGAGGTCCTCAAGGTCTCCTGGACACCCCAGTGCAAGTTCACCCGAGATCACACGGCCATGGTGGGACTGGACCGCCCTGTGGAGTCTGACCTCGCCCTCCCGCCCTGGGCCCCTGAGGTAAGGCAGCGGGCACGCACCAGGCTCACCGCCCAGGGACCCAGGTCCAAAAATCTTCCCAGCAAGTCCAAGGCTCGCAGTCGGTGCACTTGGCTCAGCAGCACCTGAAAAACAAGGACAAAATTGCATCGTAGCCAGCATGAGCCAACCCTCGGCCCTCTGCGTCACAGCCAGCCTGTGCCAACCCTCGGCCCTCTGCGTCACAGCCAGCCTGTGCCAACCCTCGGCCCTCTGAGAGCACTTCCCCACGAGCTGCCATCTCTGGACGCGTCTGACCAGCCCATTCCCATCGTGCCTTGCTTCCCTCCTTCCTTCACCCACAGTTGGGCTGCTGTCCCCACACTTCATGCTCTTACAGAGGCTAAGAAAACACAGTTTCTTCATTACACAGGCAAGATACGATCACTGCAGAAAGTGTGAGAACAAACACTTTGTTTTTAAAATGACAACTCACAACAGGTGACATTCTGTCACATAAACTTCTGGACACTGTTCTCGATGTACACTCTTCCCTAATAGAAGCTAAACTATATACCATGCTCCTCATCTCCTCTTTTTACTTTTATTTTTTGTTACGGGGATTTAACTCTGAAATTGTACCTCTCAGCTACAACACCAGCCCTCTTTTGTTTTTGAAACAGAATCTTGCTGGGTTGCTGAGAGTCTCACTACATTGCTGAGGCTGTCCTCAAACCCGTGATCCTCCCGTCTCAGCCTCCCAAGTACTGGGATTACAAGCATGTGCCACCAAACCCAGCTTCATATTTTTAACCTACATTTACATTGCTTAAAAAATAAAGGTTAGGATTAGGGTTATGGTTTATACTTGTACTTAAAGAAAAAATCAATAAACAAAAACCAAACTCCTGTTCCAGACCACTCTAGGTTGTATGGAAACTACAGAAAGATGCGAGAGTGAACAGAATCAGTTATTGGGGTTTCTTTTCATCGGTGGCAAGTCATATTAAACATTAAGTGTGGCTGTGTGAAGACCAGTTAAAATACAGCTTGCCAAGGCAATCCACTTCTATTTGTCCGGTGTGCAAAGGCTTCTGGTCTAAGACGTGGTAGAGCTGCTTCATGGAAAGCAGATCCTCAAGGCCCAGCCCTGGGGCGCTGCATGTGATGGCCCAGGTGGCCGGTGCCCGGGACCTTTGAGGAGCAGCACTGTCATGGGATGATACCAATGTACAGGACACATATGCACACACATGTATATGCATGTGCAATACATATATAATGACAACAGCCTAGGCTGTTTTGCTGCTGATACCTGATGATAACCCAGTACTTTTAGATCCGAAACTTATTTGAAAATCAAATGGTACATTGAGAACAAACAGGGTTCTCCTAATGAAATGCTCATATTGATTTGCAAGATCTATGTGAAAGTACTAAAATTTCACCCTGCAAAATCATTTACCCCCCCTCTTTCCTCCCACCTGCCACTTGAGGGGAAGGCAGACAGGAATGGCAGCCCTAGCAGGGCCACACAGACCGGAAGTCCCCGCGCACCAGGTGCTGCACAGCTGTGAGATGAGAGAGCCCCTCATGAGGTGACCGTGCCGAGCAACATCGCAAATAATGACTTTGAGGAAAATAGTAATTAAAAAAAATCATTTTCTCTTCCTTCCTATTCCTTTTGCTCGTTTTTAAAGGGCAAAATAGGACACAGAGGCTGGTTGGAGGGGGCTTATTTCCATGTTTATATTTCTCTGAGGTGCTGCGACCCAGCTGGGCCCGTGGAATCCTCTCACTGGACCTGAGATGATCATCATCTAGTACCTCTGAGATCGTGGGTGGAGAAAATTCACTCTGGCTTATGGGAAAAGTAGCAGGGATCTGAAAAATCTATGAAGTCTATATTAAAAAGCTCTTTCCCTTAAGTAACATTACCCGACTTGCCAAGGCACTAGAGGATAATTTATGGACAACAGGGCCCAGGCTTTGGCAATAACAGAGGTTCTTAAGACAAAGCACGGGAAGTCAGTGAATGAGCGAGAGGCCAGGCCGCGGGCTGCTGCAAATGAGGCTGGCGCTCTTGCGTTCCGTCTTGCTCGCTTCCTTGTTAGTTAAGGTTTACCCATCGATCCAGGCTGCCCGGCCTGGGAGACAGAGCCCTCCCCGGTGATGAAGAACCTGCTGCTCACGTTCGCCTGAAAGATCATACGGAAAACACATCATGTTCTTTTCACGGTTATTTCCCCCTATTTTGGCATCAGAGAGTTGGCTCTCCAGGTCTTCTCCTTCCCTGAGGAAGCATGGATTGCAAATGGAACATTAAAAAGAAGTCAATGGAAGGCCATTTACAAAGGGACTGCTTGCCAGACCCAAGAGCTGGACTTGACATGCTTGGCATGGTGCCCCTGCCTGCGGAGGCCCAACTTCACCCCACCGTACTGTGGAAATGCCAGCAAGGTCAGGGGGAGAGCCAACCTCTTCTGACGGACACTGAAATGACGCAGGTGACCTGGGGGGAGCTGTGCGGCACGACACAGCCAACATGGGCCACCCGCCAGCCTGCCTGGCCCTCACACCCTGCCACTTCCTGTACTCATTTGAAGCGGATGCAGCCTCGGCCAAATGTCCAGTTTTCTTTGTTTTGTTGCAATTGTCGCATTTTTGCTTTGTTTTGAAAATTTATTTGCTTATTTGTTTATAGTTCACCTTGCAACCCCAGGCTGGTCTTAAAGGAATCTAGGAGCACACCAGGAGAACAGTAAGCATTCTTGCATTCTTTTTATAATGTCAGAAAAGAAGTAGAGATAATATGCAAAAGGCACCAAAAATATCTACAGTGAAATATGGCACCAAGTTATTCTTTGTTGGCCCCTGGTTAGGAATGCCAGCGGAAATAGGCTACTGTTACATTTTACAACATTTACATATAACTCTTCCTCCTGTCCTCTTTTTTACTGGCTGGGATTCCTGGGGCAAACTCTTGGAGGAGGAGAAATCTCAGTTCTGTGCCAGGTGAATGATCACCTGAGTCACAGCGTTGGCTGAGAAGCGGCAGAGCAGACTTGAGAGTGCTCCACGGCGCGACAGAGATAAACCATGCCTCTGTTTTTCAAATGATCTCTCAGAGTGGGAGCCGCTCAGTGAACATTTGGTCCCGAGAAGATTGATGGGCCGTCCATCACAACGTGGTTAGCGGCCTTAATAAGAAAGTACAAGCCCTTCTTGGAAGGAAGCGAAGCAGATGTCCTTGTACAGGTGGACGAACAGGCTCATGTCCCGTTTCACGGAGGCTCAGTAACCTGATCAGCCTTCGGGGAGCGATGAGCCCACTGCCGACTCTGGCACTCGGTGCCCCGCCTGGAGGAGCAGCATCCTCTCCACCCTCCTGGGCTGGCATGGCACCCCAGGATCACTGCGGCTTCTTGCCCAAGTTCAATTGCCCCCACCCTGGTTTCAAAAAATATTTTCCAGCTTCTACAGTGAGTTATTAGACCTTGGTGTCTACACTAATCAGTGGTTTTAAAGTTGTCTGATGTCCCAGAGTAAAGCAGCTTTTCTTGCATCATGACCCACAGCTCTCACAGCTGCCCAGCAAACAGACACGCACAGAAACAGAGGCCTGGTGACATCCTTCTAATCTGATCACCTGTGATGAGCTCTGGCACTCCTTGCCCACCGCATCCTTTTATCCAAGAAATCAGGTAGGGGGCCATTAAATACTGACAGCTGGCTGAGTGGTGCGGGCCTGTAACCCCAGCATCTTGGGGTGGGGGTGTGAGGCAGGAGGATTCCAAGTTTGAGGCCAGCTTGAGCAATTTGGCAAGACCCTGTCTCAAAACAAAATAAAGAAAAAGGCTGGGGATATAGCTCAGTGGTAGGGCACCCTTGGGTTCAATCCCTAGTACCAGAAAAACATTTTGTGTTTTGTTTTGTTTTGGTGGTACTAGGAATTGAACCCAGGGGCATTCTACCTCAGAGCTACACCATCAGCCCAATTTTTTTTAAATTTTTAATTTTGAAACAGGGTCTTGCTAAGTTGCTGAGGGCCTTGCTAAGTTGCTGAAGCTGGCTTTGACCTGGGATCCTCCTGTCTCAGCCTCCCAAGTATTGGGATTACAGGCATGCAACACCAGGCCTGGCTTGGAAAAAACAAACAAACAAACAAACAAGCAAACAAGCAAACAAATATGATATCCTCACCCATGACTGGGCCATAATTTTCTAAAAGTATGACAGGCCACGCAAATGACGCCTCTAAATGGCAACCCGACAGCAACAGAGTGACAAACCTGCCATACAAGGGAAGGGCCGATGGCTTCCAGGTCTGTTGATGCTGTCTTAACAACGAGCCCACGGGGCTGGGCTATGGCCCGTTGGTAATTTGCTTGGTGGGCCTGTTTCTTTTCTCACAGGACTAATTTACATCTCGTGTCCTTCCAAAAAGAAGGAGGCAATGATGCCGAGAGCCTGCGCGGCACTGAAGCTTGCTGGCAGCAGCATTCCATCAATTCCTAAAGCGTAGATGGGAGACGTGGGGGAGGGCAGCAACTCCATCTCAAATTTATATTTAATTGGGGATGGAGGAAGGGAATCCAATGACTTTACTAGGAAAGCCCGTTAGGAATAAATATGCAATCCGCTCTCCTGGCTTCTGATTGGATTTGTGTGATTTATTTACCATCTGGCCCAGAGCACTGCCACCGCAGGCAGAGGAGGGGGCTGGCATTTCACAGACCGGGGTGACACATGCAGGCCCTGGGTGAGGAGCGCCCCGGCACTCTGGTTTCTGGCTTGGTTCCATGGGATAGATGCCTCAGCCAGCTGAGTCTGGTCTGAAAGGACTCACCTGTAAAACGATGGGCAGCTGCTCAGGGGGGCTCCTGTTCTCCACACCCATGGTGAGCCAGACCTGGAAGGCGGTCAGCTGCTCAGCAAAGAACGGGCTGTGCTGTGGGGTAAGCAGAGCAACGAGTTAGGGGCCCGTTTTCTTCACTCAGCCCATGGTCTTGTCGATTTTGTGGCAGGTCTAAGTACCGGCTCTGCAGGCCAGGACCATGCAGGGTAGAGTGGTGGTCACAATGCTCTGACTCCACAACAAAGACAGGGCTGCAGGATTTGTGAACAGCCTGGATATGGGTAAGAGGCAGTCAGCCGGGCGCAGTGGCCCATGTCTATAATCCCAGCTACTCGGGAGGCTAAAGCATGAATAAGTTTGAGGCCAGCTTGGGAAACTTAGATCCTGTTTCGAAATGAAAAATAAAAAGAGCTGGGGATGCAGCTCAATGGTAGAGCACCCCTGGGTTCCATCCCCAGTACTGCATTAAAAAAAAATATCAGTGTCTTGCTCCCTGAACTCCTCTCTCTTCTCCACTTTCTCCTTCCTAGGAGAGCTGGGTGGCGGCACGGCAGAGGCGTGTGCCTGTCAATAGGAGAGGACAGCACAGCATCCTCCAGCTACTGGCCAGGGTGGGGCTTGGGCACACGTGGACACAGGGGACATGTGCACCTGTGCAGTGTGCCTGGCACAGCTGTGCACCCTACTTCCGGAATGCCTCATGCACAGAACCTGGAGTTAAGGTCAGGGGAGAGTGGCATTGCATCTAGCACAGAATTTGGCGGTAAGGGTGGGGTGGGGTGGAGTATGGAGTGTTAAAAATACTCAGAAATAAGTACTATTTTAATGCAATATTTACAAAGATAAAAATTAATGCAAAAGTCCACAATGAACAAAATAATATTTCAAGTCAAGAAAGAATCAGTGTTACTGAGCTCCGACATGCCTGACCTGGCACTGGCCAGCTCTATCATGAGGGCCGCAAGCTGGAGACCCTGGACGCCCACTGGCTGAGGAATGGACAAACGGATTCTGGGGTCTGCAGCAAGAATGAGCCAGGGCCTCGTGCAGCGAGCTCCGTGCTGAGAGAAGCAGCGAGACACAAAGACCACAGCTGCGTGGTGGCACCTGTCCAGGCACACGAGCAGGCCAGTGAGAGGCCACAAGGAAGGCCACGGGGTGGGGTCTATTCATGTGCTGAAAAATTCACCAAGCTGTACATGTAAGAAACAAGGCAACATTCTATGTGTACATCATACCTCCAAAAAGGGATAATGAAGTAAAAAAGGCTAGTCTGTGGTCCACACAGTTGCCTCCTCCCTTCCCTGACATTCCAATTTGCTGAAATTATTCCCAAATGCAGAATACTGATTCTAGAAATGATGGAGTAAGATCCTTGAAAGGATCCTTGGCAAAGATACCTGGCATTGAAAGAGAAGTGTTCAGTCTGCGAGGAACACACAGGCAAACACAAAGTGCACTGTCTCATGGAAGAGTGGAGCTCTGACCTCAGCGCAGGGTGAAGCCAGGCTCGGGAACAAAAGGCCCAGGTTTGAGGAGGTTTCCCCAGTGCCTGGCCACAGCAATGAGACCTGCCCTTCCTGCGAGCTGAGGCCCCAGGGGCTGTGCTGGCTGGCATGGAGGGTGGGAATGCGAGGTAGGGCAGGGTGGCAGCCTTTGGGGGCCAGGCACCATTCTTCCTGATGACAGTGACCCTGTCCCTGCCCCCAAGAGTTCATGGAAGGCAGGCCGGCCGGCCTTCAGAAGCCCAGTGGAGGATGCTACACACACTGGGGTGGGGCGGGCAAGGGACAAATGCGTCAGCGCCCATCAGGGTTTAGACTCAGGGCTGTCTGCAATACTTGCGTAAGTACATAAAAAAGATGGACAGGCAGATGGACACGAGACAGCAGCATGTAAATGCTGACGGTGGAACTAAGTGGTAGGTGTGTGTGCATCACTGTAGCGTCCTTCAAACTTGGCTCGCATCTTGAAAAAAAAAATTTTTTTTTTTGGCGGTACTAGGGATTCAACCCAGGGGCATTCTACCTCTGAACTACATCCCTAGCCCTATTTTTTATTCTTCATTTTGAAACAAGGTCTTACTAAGTTGTGGAGGGCCTCACTAAGTTGCTGAGGCTGGCTGAGAACCTGCGATCCTCCTGTCTCAGCCTCCCACGTACTGGTACTGGGATTATAAGCGTGTGACACCACGCCCAGCTGAAGATTTTCATAATAAAATGCTACCCCCGCAAAAAAATCAAGCAACAAAAAGGGGAGCAATGTAAGACAACAAGGACAAAGAGTTCCCTCCAAAGGCACTTGCTCAGTCATCCCTATCTTGGGGTCATCAAAATCACCTGGGGACTTAACACACGCTGCATGCACCCCACGTGTGCACATGTACACCAGGTCCAGACCCGATTCTTCAGGTTGAAAGCTCCTTGATGACGGTGATGTGCACTAAGTGAAATGGCTTGGTGGTGAGCTGAGCCCTCGCACCAGCAGCCAGTGTCTGTGAGCAGTGATTTGAGTGTGAACAAGAGCCACATGCCACGGACACGGCACTCCCACTTTAGGTATATTAACTCTTCTAGTCCCCTTGACCTGGATTCCCCAGGCATCCCCCCTTTAAAACGAGGAAACTGGCCAGGCGTGGTGGTGCACGCTTGTAATCCCAGTACTTGGGAGGTGGAGACTGGAGGATCCTGGTTCTCGGCCAGCCTCAGCTACTTAGTGAGGTCCTCCGCAACTTCGTGAGACCCGGTTTCAAAATAAAGTATAAAAAATAGGGCCGGGGGTGTAGCTCGGAGGTAAAACGCCCCCGGTTTCAATCCCTGGTACCGCAAACAAAACAAAACAAAACAAAAACCCGAGGAAACTGAGGCTCAGGGAGGCTGCCTAGCTGGCATGGCAGTGTCTCTGGTGGTGTGGGGAGACCCAGTGAGGCCGACCCCAGCTTCCCATCTCAGGTGGCCTGCACGCCTCTTGCCAGGCCGCTCCGGCCTCTGTCCCTGGGCCCTGGGGTGCCTGCCACAGCCTCCTGATTTCTAACTTGTGCTCTGCCTTGATGTGGCAACTCTTTTAACAGATTGCTGAGGATAGGGACAGGGTTTTATTCAGATTCCATGCCTCACGTGTAGCAAACACTCCATAAATGAAGAACTGAGGGGGGCTCGGGAGCTTCTTTGAAGACCTGGATAGATTCCTTTGCAGGTGTCTGTAGTGGAGCAGGCTGCAGCCCTTGCAAAGTAACTCGACTTTCACCGCCTGCCCAGCATGGCCTGGGGTCAAGACATCCCTTGGGCTCAGAGGAAGTCCTCAGAGCTTTCTATGTGAGGTCCCTGTCACTCCATCCCCACTCCACGCTTGGGAAAGTCGTAATTCATTCCCAGCTAAGAGGCCAGAGATGAAACAGGAATCACCACTTGGAGGGGAGGCGGTGTGCATTTAGAAAAGCAGATTTATGAGAGCAGTGCTTGAGGGAAGATAGGTGTGTGTGTGTGTGTGTGTGTGTGTGTGTGTGTGTTACTGGGGATTAAACCCGGGGTGCTCTACCAGTGAGCTACATCCCCAGCCCTTTGCATTAATTCTTCTGAGACAAGGTCTTGCTAAGTTGTCCAGGCTGGCCTCAAACTTGCCATCCTCCTGCCTCAGTCTCCCGAGTTGTTGGGATTACAGGTGTGTGCCACTGTGCCTGGCAAGATGGTTTTTAAAATCTGACCACTTCAAAATCTAACTTCAATCCCTGGCTGACCCAATCTCGGAGGCTCTGGTTAGATGCACTGATCTCCAGGTGGGTGAACAGAATCCTCGTCACCTGGAGCCCTGGGCTCCACTTCCAGACCGGGGCTGTGAGTGGCAGGTGCCCGGGAAGCAGTCACTGCAGCAGCGCGTGGGGCGCCGTGGAGGACTCACCCTGAAGGCAGTGCCTTCCTCAATGATGGTTGGCAGCTGGGAGAGACAGATGTCCACAGCGAGGTCCCAGGCCTGCCTGGGAGAGAACAGAGGGGACACCCCAACATTAGTGAACAGCCTCGGGGAGAGGGGCCTCAAGGGAAGGAGGCTCCCAGGCCCACACAGCAAACATCTGGGTGGAGGCCTGGGAGCCCGGGGAAGCGGAGTTGTCGAGTTGACCTGGGCTGCAGAAAACGCCAGAGGGACCCGGGAGAGGACTCTGGCGTCACTGGGTGCCACTGCGCTGCAACACACTCTGACCACTTGGCTTGTCGCTTCTTCTCTTTAAATTGAAGTGAGAAAAACAACGGAACTCAGCCCCTCTGAGGCTCCTGACTGCCGCCGCCCTCTCTGGCACACAGCTGGCCTGCTCGCCGCTGTTGGGGTGGGGAGCTGGAAGCAGGACTAAGTGCTCTGTCAGGAACAGGCCCATCTGTGGAGGCCGGGCAGTGTGGACATGCCCTGTACCCTGAGGATGGAGACCCTGGCTGTCACCATCATGGTCAGGCCTGGGCAACGCCTCTGCCTGAGTGGTTGGGCCTGGTCCTGGAAGCAGCGGGTGTGCTGGTGGCCCCGGAGGGTCAAACAGTTGGTGCCTGTTGGAGGAGAAAGGGGACCCCTTTGGTAGGTGGACGTGACAACTCTCGCCGTTCTCTCGTGGCATCGGGACCCAGCTCAGCACACTTGTGGCAGCACTGTGCCCTTCAGTGCCTCTTGCGGGGCTCAGCAGTGTCCACCTGGAGAGCGCAGCCTGCGACCCCACCAGGCAGATGTCCACGCCCCATCACAGCGTCAAGCTAGCCCTCTGGGTTCGTTCTTAAATCTTCCTGTGGCTCAGGCAAACCAGCCCCTTGCAGGATGATTTATGCGGCTTCATAAACACATCCTCTTACATAATCAGGGGAGCGGGGCGGTGGCGTCAGGAGCAGGCCGGCTGCTCTTACACAAGGCGCTTTGCCAGGCACCTCACCCCTCCTTGCTGCCTCTGAAGGACCCAGGGGCACGACAGCACGGGAGAGCTCTGGGCCACGGCTCACAAAGAGGGCCTGGATGTGTAATTTTATTGATTTCTTATGAACTGTTAAATTGTGTGTGTGTGTGGTACTGGGGATTGAACACAGGGATTCTACCTCCGAGCTACACCCCTGGCCCTAACTTTTTATTCTTTATTTTGAAACAGGGTCTCATTGAGTTGTGGAGGGCCTCACTAAGTGGCTGAGGCTGGCCGTGAACCCGGATCCTCCAGTCTCAGCCTCCCAAGTACTGGGATTACAAGCGTGCACCACCACGTCTGGCTTTGGCAGTGGTTTTAACTCATTCCCTTTCTTTGCACTTTCTCTGCAGAAGCCACCAGACCCAGGGCTACAGATGTGGCCGCTGGGTGGTGCCTGTCTGTGACACCAAGGGCAGCCCCAGCTCAGGTAGGAGATGGCTTGACACACCTTGGTGTGGCCCACAAAGGCTGAGCCATAGCGGCGGGGTCTTGCTAGGGGACCCTGGGGATGACAAATGTCTCTGTGCCATCTCCATTGGCTGCCTCTCCCCACTGAGGACTAACTGAGCTAAATATATGTCCTCGCACATGGCTGGGCCCCCAGCACTGCCTGCCCAGCCTCATTCCTGCCACGCCCCTCCCTCCCCCACCGCCAGCCTTCTGCAGCTGCGGGGTAGGATGGCAGGACAGAAATGGCAGTCTAGGGAAAGAAGGGCTTGGACCGCTTCATCCAAGGCTGGCCCAGGCTGGAGCCCAGTGGTTTGGAGGACATAGGAGGAGGACGCAGGAGGAGGACAGCCCCTTCGCCACCACCCTCCACCAGGCCCGGGAAGGAACCCACACCTCAGCCTCGGCGATGGCTCCAGAAACTGCCCCATGTGCTGCTCTCTGCCTCTCCCATGCTCCCGCACATGTAAGCAAGATTAGGTAAAGAGGCCTCTGTCTATGTCTCTGGGGACGGAGCTGGCTGTGGGTAACCCAGGGGAGGGAGGAGCATGGCCAGGGGCTGGCTGTAACAGGCCGAGTGGGGTGGCCAGGGGAGCTGAGCGTGCAACCACCACAGGAGACAGCCTCCTGCGAGTCCTGAAGGTCACAGCACATGGAGGAGCTCAGGATGGCCTGGTGCTGGGGGAGACGCAGGCAGGCAGAGCGGCCCACCGAGAGGCTCTTCATGGCATGGAAGTCACGTTCTGAAGGAGGCCACAGAGGGGCCGCCTGAGTCTCCAGGGTTGAGGTTCTGCCTTGCTTCCCTGGCCTCCCTCCCTGTTCCTTGCATAGCCAGCCACGCCTCTCAGCAACAGTGTCCCTCCTACCGCCACGGGAGCTGCCCTACCACCCGGCACCCCAGCCTCCCATCACGATGAGTACTCGGAGCAGCCTCCTCCCCAGGCGTGGGCTAACTCGTCATCCCTCCCACGCAGTGCGGCCAAGGGTCAGTGGGCATCTCTCCCAGGTCTGGGTCCTCCCTCCCAGCTCATTTTCAGGGAGGGCGCTCGGTGCTGTCTGCTCGCTGATGCCCCCAAAGGTCATTTTATTTTTGTGGTACTGGGGATTGAACCCAGGGGCATTCTACCTCTGAGCTACACCCCTAGCCCTATTTTATTCCTTATTTTGATACAGGGTTTCACTAAGTTGTGGAGGGCCTCACAAGTTGCTGAGGCTGGCCGTGAACCTGCGATCCTCATGTCTCAGCCTCCCAAGTACTGGGATTACAAGCATGTGCCACCATACTGGGATTACAAGCATATGCCACCACACCTGGCTATTTTTTAAATTTTGAAACAGTGTCTCACTAAGTTGCAGAGGGCCTCGCTAAGTTGCTGAGGCTGGCTGTGAACTTGTGATCCTCCTGTCTTGGCCTCCCAAGTACTGGGACTACAGTCATGTGCCACCACGCCTGGCTCCCAAATGCCATTTAAAACAGACTTCTACCCCTCTTGGTGGCTCCAGACCCCAGTTCCGCTGCAAGACCAGTGGGCATGTCTGAACTGGCCCTGACACCTCTGGGGCTCGCCAAGCCTTACGAGGCAGCCGCACACTCACCAGCCCTCGCCTGCCCTCCTCCCCGCCCCACTGCGGCGCAGCAGTCAGCCTGTTCCGCTGGGCCCTGCTCTCGCCGTCCTGCCCTCTCTGAAGCCCTGACATCTCCCCGAAGCGCCCACTACTCGCGGCCTTCACCAGGGACCAAGGCCTGGTGGCCCCACACTTCCCACACTGGCTGGTGTTTCGGCGTCCAGCCATGCCAGACTACTTGCTGGCATCCAGCACACAGTAGGCGCTCACTGAATATTTGCTAATGAGAATGAAGGAGAGTGGAAGCTCTGCTCGGTCTGGAGCCCCTTGCAGAGTTTACAGACAACGGGATGGGGAGCAGAGCAGCTGGCTGGTGCTGCGGGCCTGGCTCCACGCCCTGCTCTGCCGCCGGCAGCTCTGGCCGTGGCGGGGCAGCTTCCTGCCCTCCTTGCTACCCCATCTACAGGACCAGGGCCTGACAAGGTGGCAGGGTAGAGGCTGGCTCGGGGCTCCATCACTCCAGGCCCAGCTATGAGTGGGCAGGGATGGCATGTCCCTCCCGGGTCCTTGTGAGACCCCAAGATGAAGCAAAGGCCTTGGTTGCGCCGTGGACACTGGGCGAGGGCTAGCCAGACTGCAGAGCTCCGCAGTAATCCCAACTGGGAGCAAAAAGCCACCTGGCCTTCTGTAGGGCCACAGACCCAGGGTGGGACGATTCTCTCATCCTTACCCTCCCTGCTTTGAGAAGCAAGTTCCTGTGGAAACAGAGTGATGATCAGCACAATGCATTTCATTCTTGGAACAGCAATCTCTTCTCCCTGGTAATTTCCTGAGACTCAAGGATTCCAACTTATTTTATTTAGACTAATGAGACTGCATGCTGGCAGGTAAAAGGGCACATTTTCTCTATGTCTTAATAAAGGACCAAAATAAGAACAGAAAGATTTAAGATGAAAAAAGGGCTGAAAGAACTCCTTCTCATCTTCGAAGATCTGAACTGTACCACTGCACCCCCCCACGGGCCCCTCTGCACAGCAGCCCTTCCTGCAGGAACCCCAGACCCCTGACCAACCCCTCTGCACAGCAGCCCTCCCTGTCGACACACCACAGCCCCCCAGATCGGCCCCTCCGCACAGCAGCCCTCCTTGCCAACTCCCTCCCCGACCTAGACCGGTCCCTCTGCACAGCAGCCCTCCCTGCTGACAATTAAGAGGCAATCAGGAGACAATCAAACACTGCTCCTACTTCAGGCAATAAATAGCTCCCATATGCTCAATAAACCCCCAGACTGCAGGCGATCAGGTCCTCAGCGGCAACGAGGGAGATATCCACTCTTTGTTGAGACAGAAGCAAAGTCAATTATTGCAATTAAACTCTATGAAGATGCCTTGAATTTAATCAAATAAAAAGTTTCAATTTCAGGAGTTAGGAGAAAGTGTAGAGCCGGGGGGAGGGAGACAGGAGAGGCCGCACGCATAGTACCTGCCGCCAGACCAGCTCAGAACCAGTGAGACCAGATGGCAGTGCCAAGGGCTGGGGCCTGTGGAGCCTGTGTAAAGGCAAAGCACATTTCCACATACTCCTGCCCAATCGTCATGAAAATCACGAGGCAGAAAGAATTCTAAGCCACTAGTAAGGTCCTCGCAATCGTGCCAGGTCCTAGAGAGCGCGGGAGACAGATGGCTCCCACGCCTTCGCCCCATTTCAGTGTGACGGCTCCCAAGGGGCCTAGGCCCCATGTGGCCCCACCTAAGCGGAACCTGCCTGATTTCCTACACCGGAAAAGCAGCTCCAGACAGTTTTGTCTGTGCAAAAGGCTTGGGACTGCTGAAATGACAGAGTCGAGGGGCTGTCTGTGGCTTAGGTCATGGGGCCAGCGCGGAGTAGCCATGCAGTGCCGTGGGCCAGAGGGGCACACAGAGGGAAGAGAGCTTGGATCAGAAGAAAGGCTGACTGCGAAAGCCCCAGACCCCTGAAAAGCAAGCACTGTGACCCAGGGACTGGAACAGGCACCCTAAGCAGGGGCGTGGCTCGCCTGTGCCAGCTGCTCAGCAGAGGTGGAACACACAGGCTGGCACCAAGTGCAGAGTGTGCTGGGCCCCTCTCTGGGCCAGATGACCTCGGTGTCCCCATCAAACTCAAAAATCACATGGCGACTCTTCTCAAGCAGAGCAGTAGTTCTCTCTGATGACCACAGAGCCAATTGATTAGAACTGGCTGTATTTCCTCAGATAAAATCCATTCAATTTTGTGTGGGAAATCAGGGAAAACCCGAGACTGTCGGTGGGCAACTGCAGCAGCACCCCGCGGTTTGGCACCGGGCAGGAGCAGAAGGTAGGCTGAGCGAGAGGGAGGTGTCTGCGCTCGCACTTCCCACAGTGGGGCTCTGCTGGGGAGGCAGGGTGGGCGCCCAGGAGCAGGGAGGCTGGCAGGAGTGTGCCCAGCTGATCTGAACCGGGCCCTCCCCAGCAGCGTGGAGCGGACTTCCTAAGGGACTCTCTAGGCTGCTGGCTGCTGCGATGAGTCACCGCTTGGAAGCGCCTGGGTTTTCAGGAAACGGGCCTGAGATGGCAAGTGCCCAAGCAGTGGGCTGAGGAAAGCCTCCCCGGCCGGCGTGGCCTCCATCTGCACTGATCAATCAGAGCGGAAAGCACAGGTTATTACCGCAGAGAAATGCAAGGTTTCAGGACCCCTGAAATTGAGACTGAAGGAGAACGGCTCCCTGATGGCTTTGCATCAAAAATTAAACAGGAAACCGGCTCTGAGTATTTCATCATAGCTTCCCCTGCCTGAAGCAAAGTGTAAATGTACATTCCTTTATGTTTTAACCTCAATTTTTGTTAGGCTTTGTTCCCTTTCCCCCTGCTAAAAATTCAGCCCCTCCATCACCACCCAAGGAATATAATAGCTAGGTTCTGAATTATCTATTCCGATGCTTGCTGCCTACCTCTCCCTGTGCTCGCTGGGGATGTGCACACCGCGGTCTATGTACGAGGAGGGAGGGAGCCCTGAGTGCCGTTCAGTGTCATCGTCCAGAGTAGCAGAGGGCACGCTCAAAGCCCACCGGTCATCCTGCTGTGGCGAGGGTCTGCATTGGCTCAGGGGGCACGATTCTGTTTCTGGGTCTGACATTCTCCCCTCTGTGTATCTGAGATGGCTTCTAGCTCCCTTCTTCCCTTAAGGAGCAGGAATTTGGGCTGGGACATGCCAGTCAGGCTGGGGCCACACTGCCAGCCTCCCTAGACAATGTCAGACTAGACATCACCAAAGGCCCGGATGGTGACAAGCTTGCTCACAGGGCCTGAGCCGTCTTTGCCTATTCCTCGTGGCCTCCCACCCTGTGGAATGTGGCTCTGGCGACTAAGAGGGGAACTGCCACAGGGGACAGTGGGCTTGCAGGACAGTGTGGCCTGAGTCCCTGACACAGTGGAACCAACCGTCCAGCTTGTGTGGCCCATGCTTGGATGAGAGGGGAGAAAAGCCTGCTTGTAAAGCCGCTGGATTTGGGTTAGAACTAACCTGTATTTCAGCCATGACACTTTCATCCCTCCAGAGCAGAAGGCCAGGCATTCGACAGAGCATTTCCATTAACCAAGCAATGTATCTCCAAGAGGGGTTGGCTGCACACCTGGAGAGCTGCGGGGCTCAGTGTTTATACCAGGCAGGGGCCAACGCCTTCTCTTCTTTGACTTAGCATAGAAACACTGTGGATGATTTATAGAGAAATGAAAGCTACTGTATTGCCAGGTCTGAGCGATGCCATGGTTGAGTGGACTGGCATCGTGTTCAATGTAGTCTGAGCACAACAGACGCAGGTAAAGGCCGTCGCTTGATGGAGGGTGCTCCCATGCAGAGACCTCGTAGGGCAGCCTCCAGGCCAGGTGGAGTGTACCCTGAGTGCCCCCCCACTCTGCCGCAGAGAACCCTCGAGCCTGTGATGCTCAGTGTAAGAAGCCTTGGGGTTTTCCAATCTTCCAGAACGCTCACTCTTGTGCCCAGACTCCTAGCCTCACTCATGATGAGGATTGTGGGAACAGTGTTTAACACAGAACTGCACTAGCGAGCACATGGACATTCCTAGCACAGAGTACAGGGGAGTGTCTGCAACAGTGGCCCCCGAGAGCTAAATGTCTTACACAGTGTAGCAGGTTTTCCTTAGTGACAGCTAATGAGAAATTGTGGCAAACGCAGGGCAGGGCCGGGAGACAAGCAGTGCTGAGACCACTCTCTGGGGAACGCAAGCCCCAGGACCCAGGAGGACAGTGGCAGTGACGCAAGCAGGGCCTGCAGCCCGCCGCCTCCCTGGAAGCAGCTTTCTTTCCGTGTGGCAGGGCCACCTGCACTGGATCTGAGGACTCCTGGGGGAAGCCAAGGGCCTCTAGTGGGGCTTGCAGTACTGGGAGCCTCGGGCCGGCTGGGCGGGGAAAGCAGCGACATTCTAGCACTCTGCAGACTTGGCGGGGAAAGGCAGCCATAGTTGAGGAAGCCAACAGACAAAGAAACCAGGGGACAAAGCACTGGGGAACAGCTCTCAAAAGCTGAAATCGAGTCGGGTGTGGTGGCGTACGCTTGTAATCCCAGAACTTGGGAGGCTGAAACAGGAGGATCACAGGTTTGTGGCCAGCCTCAGCAACTTTGTGAGACTCTGTTTCAAAATAAAACATAAAAATAATAGGGCTGGGAGTGTAGCTCAGAGGTAGACTGCCTCTGAGTTCAATCGTCAGTACAAAAAAAAAAAAAAAAAGAAAGCTGAAATCGCCCATGACTTGGGGAGGGGCAACTTCCCATGAAACTTGCTCCCTTCAAGTCTGGGCACTTAGTGAAGTTACGCAGGTAGAGAACCCCCACTCCTCCACGTGTGTTTTGGTGGCAGTGAGAAGAGAGGCACGGGGAGAAGTGGGCAGGGGCTGGGGGAGGCCAGCAGGGCAGCTCCTACCCTCGAGTCAGGCTCACCCACGACCCTGGAGCTGCTCCGACCACAGGAAACCAAGCGGAGACCACAGAGGCCCAGCGGAGAGGACACTGGCTGCGAGTCGGCTTCTGGCCTGGGCCCCTGTCCTGGCTTCGCATCAGCCAGATGTTTCCAGCCTTTCTCCGACTAGAGCATTTTTCTCCTTGAGTCTAAACCTGATTTCCACAATCGATTCCCGATCAAAGCAGCTTCATGGTATAATTTTCAACATTTAATGGGATTGACTAATGTTTACTTTTCAGCTCCAGATTCATGGTGGCACCGTCCTTATTGGAAAACCCTCCCCAGGGAGAACATATGTCAAAGGCATGTGATTCTCCTCCCTGAAATCACACCGCCCTGATTTCTGTAACAGGAACCCTCGATTTTATTTAGTTGGCACTTCCCAGCACACAGACAAGAAGCCATGATGTCAAGTCTTGCAATAACAGGTCCCAAATTGGAAGCCACCTTCAGATATGTATAGGTGAGACACTGGGCTCAGGAAGAAGGGAGCCTTGGCAATGTCCCCAGAGGAGGCTGGCCACAGCCACCATGAACCCCTTCCTGCCCAGTGCACAGCTACTGAGCGCGCCTCATGGGGGCTGTGCGTTCAGGCCTAAGCACACAGCTACTGAGTAGCCTGGGGGCCAGGACACCATGTAGGGGCCACAGGTACCAAGGAGCTTAACCCGAAGCTTCTGTCCGCCCATTCAGTCTGGCTCTCAGTACCCGTCCGCAGGCCACATCTGGTCACAGACGGGTTTGTTTTTGCTCTTACAATGTTTTTGTTTTTTGGTACTGGGGAATCAAACCCAGGGGTGATCTACCTCCAAGCAACTTGTCCAGCCCCTCTTTTATTTTGAAATGGTCTCATTAAGTTGCCGAGGGCTTTGCTAAATTGCTGAGGCTGGCCTTGAATCCGTGATGCTCCTGTCTCAGCTTCCCAAGTAGTGGGATTACAGGCAGGCACTATCATGCCTGGCTCACAATATTTTTTAAATACCACATTAGAGGCCCAGTGTGGTGGTGCACACTTGTAATCCCAATACTTTGGGAGGTGGAGACCGGAGGATCTGGGTTCGCGGCCAGCCTCATCTCTCTCTCTCTCTCTCTCTCTCTCTCCCCCTGTCTCTCTCTCTTTCTACTTAGTGAGGCCCTCCGCAACTTCGTGAGACCTGGTTTCAAAATAAAGTATAAAAAAAAAATAGGGCCGGGGGTGTAGCGCGGAGGTAGAACGCCCCTGGGTTCAATCCCTGGTACTGTAAAATACAAAACAAAACAAAACAACAACCCCAAAAAACACATTAGAGATCAATATCTAAAAATCAGATAATTAGAAATGAACATATGAATTTTTGGCAACTCTTTGAAAGCTGGGTGACTGGATGGCATCTGGGGGTCCAGGCCCAAGGCCCTCCCTGATGGCCTGGTATTCGCTGTGGGAAAGGCCAGGCCATGCCTGCCTCAGCGACCCCCGCCCTCCCTAGCTGGTGAGCCCCCCTTCCTCCCATGCAGGGACTGTGTGGGGCCGCTGAGAAAATGCCCCAGCCCACACCTTGATAGTCTCCTGGCATGCAAAACTATTCCCGCACACAGAACACCCCAGAACCCGAGGCTTGCCACAGGAACAAGCGGGGCAACGGAGAGGTGCACAGCCGCCTGGAAGCCCCTGGTGCTGAAGACCTTAATTCTGCCTGCATGGAAAGCCCTCCTTCATTGTCCCACCCCTTAGGAGGGGCTCTTCCCAAAGCAGCCGCTGGGCATGACACAGGAACCCATGTGGTGCCAACACTGCCTGTCCAACCAGAAGTTGCATCTCCTGGATCGTGCAGCCCGTGTGCCAGGGCCTGACTTTGGACTTGGGTGAGTGCACCACAGGGTCTGGCCCATTCCTCATAACAACCTGTGCAGATCACTCCCCATGGACTCGCTCCCCGGCGTGCAGCAGCTCCTCTGCCCGGGCTCGCTCCCGCCTCCAGGAGGGACAGAGGAGCACAGGCTTTGGGGAAGCCAGCTGGGTCTGAATCGTGCTTCCCAGCCAGCAGGGCTCTGTGTGACTTGGACAAATCATACCCTTTTGACAATTCATTTCCTCACGTGCAAAGCGAAGACGGCGACATCTGTGCCGGGGAAGCGTGGAGAGGAGCAGGGAGACCACGTGGCTAGACACCTGGGAGCGGGCCTGACCTCTAGTAGGTGGGTGCTCAGAGACAGTGTCATTTACATTCTCATCACATGCCAGCTCCCCAACCTGTCTCTTGAGGCACCTCAAGTTTCAGCAGCTCCACCTACTCCTCCAGCCTGGCCCTACTGGACCCAGAGGGCTACTAGCAGTGTCACCCACCCAGCCTTCCCAGCAGAGACCACAGTTCCTGACCTCTTTCTGGCCTCTGCCAACCTTAGATATAATCAATGCCAAGAGGAAATACCTCCCAAATCTGGCCCTCACCTCCACGGCTGCAGGGCTCAGGGCTCTCAGCTTAGTCCCCGCCACTGCCTGCAGGGCTCCCTGCCGAGGGCTCCCTGGGCCTGTCCACACTCATAGGCCCTGCCTCATGACCTCCAGGGCTCAGCCCGAGCATGTCACACGCGGTCCCTCCGGGCTCCCCCTGCTCCTCCAGCCACATTCCTTCTCCGCTGAGGCACGCAAAGGACTCCATTTCTTTGCACACAGTATCCTTAGCTGAGCAAGCTCTCTGCACATCCCACCTTCCGGGAAGCCTTCCCTGCCCCTCTGAGATCCCGATGCTCTCTCCTCCCAGCCTGGCCCACTGACTCGTCACTGCGCACTGTGTGGCAACCTCAGCTCCGGGCTCCAAACCCCTGAGGGCCGAGACACAGTTTCGACATCCATGTCTCCCACCTGAACCTGCACACTGCAGGCACTTGCCCATCGCAGCCTCGATGCTGAGGTAGAATAGAGACAAAAAAAGAAGGGAAGGGGGCGCGAGTCCAGAGTTGACTGCACCGGGCACCTCAGCGGGGGATGGAGCACATCCATAGGACAGGGTACTGGAGCCTGACGGGGACTCTGGCTCAGTGACACACAGGCTGAGGGAGAATGAGGAAGGAGGACCTCAGACAGGCCGGGCACAAGCTCATGGGGAATCAGACTGTGCCCTGCAACACACCACCAGATAAAGTCTGTGCTGGAGCGCTCCCACTGACAACGCAGTCTCATTCTACAACCTCCAGCTGCACGGTTTTCCTGCAGAAGACAGAGCTCCTGGAGCCTGTCGGGTGAGCCTGGGGACCTACCATCATGCCTAGCAGGTTGTCTCCCCAGGAGCAGGGACACTAGGCTCTGCTCAGGGCACAGTGGTCAGTGGGTGCCCAGTCTTTCCTGGCTCCCCAGGATGGGTCAGAGACCAGCACTGTCTAAATAGGCCAGCTGAGTTTTCTTTAAGAGTACCTCTTAGCTGAGCCCAAGCTCCAGGAAGGCAGAGGCGGCGTCCCGTATCTGACATAAAATAAACATTCCGGCATCGTCACACACTTCTCTACTATCACCTGGCTTCTTATGTTCTTTATGAGGCTCACCCATGTGCTGCTACTTGAATGACATTATCCTAGTATTTCAATGACAATTTTTATTATTAACATTGTTATATTGTACTGTTATATTATTATACTATTATATCCACTGGCTGTGTGACATCACAGGTAGGACTATGTCTAATGTACATGAATTATTTTCCAGCTTGGAATTTTTATGAGCTTATTCCACATCATTTAAAAAATATCAAATGAAAGCACTTCCAGGCACTAAGCCAGAGGGAATTGTACTAGTTACATTTTTATCATGTAAAGAAACACCCAATTGCCGGTGGCCCAAGCTTGTAATCCCAGTACTTTGGGAGGCGGAGATCGGAGGATCCGGGTTCGTGGCCAGCTTCAGCGCTCTCTCTCTCTCTCTCTCTCTCTCCGTCTCTCTCTCTCTCTCTCTCTCTATCTAGTGAAGCCCTCCGCAACTTCGTGAGACCCGGTTTCAAAATAAAGTATAAAAAAAAATAGGGCCGGGGGTGTAGATTGGAGGAAGAACGCCCCTGGGTTCAATCCCTGGTACCGCAAAAAAAAAAAAAAAAAAAAAAAAAAAAAAAACCCAATTAAGCTGCTTCCCAGCCGCCATGAAGTGAGTAGCTCTGCTCCATCCTTCTCCCTGTGCCATGAAGCTCTGCTTCCCCTCAGGCCCACAGCAATGGAGCCAGCCCACCATGGAAACACCCCCTAACATGTAGCCAAAATAAATATTTCCTTCTCTTAACCAACCAACCAACCAACCAACCAACCAACCAATTAAAGGTGGGTGTGGTGGTACATGCCTTTAACCCTTAGCCACTCAGGAAGTTAAGGCAGAAGGACCACGAGTTTGAGGCTAGCCTGGGAAACTTACTAAGTCTGTTTCAAAATAAAAACTGAAAAGGGCTGGGAATGTCGCTCAGGCGTAGAGCAGCCCTGGGATCCATCCCTAGCCTCTGTGCCTGTTGCTGTGGCTCCCCCCGGGTGCAGCGGGGCAGGTGACTTCTTCTGAGCCGCAGAAGCTGGTGATTCTGGGATATGATGACGTCAGGCTATGCCGCTCTGTGCCACACAGGAGCATGGTGGGGGTCTCTAGCAGCTTACAGTGGCCTTGAGCCTGGCAGGACCCTGCATGGAGGATGCTCTTGTGTGACATTGTGCATGGTGGCAACAGTGTTACGCAGCAACAGATAAGGACTGATTGCCTCGTTGGTTATTGTCAGACTCCAGAGTCTCATGCTTGCAGGGATTTCCTATTACTAACAGAGCAATCTGTCCATCAGGAAACAGCCTACAATTTGTGGGTAATTTGTGAATTAGACTTGTTTTCTTCCAGCACAAATCTTCTCATTTCAGCACATTTGCTCCCTGGGGCCTTCGAACTCACTGTTCTTCTAGAAGTCCAGGTTTGCTGTGATTTACCCACATTTAATTATTCCTTCCTGCAGGCAAGAGACTGGCTGCGCGGTTTCTTCATGTTTGAGTCAATGGTCGGAGCAGTTCACAAGGCCTATGCTTAAGGCGTGGGTGTAAATGAGAAGGAAAGAACCCAGCACATAATGTGCGGGTAAAAGCTCCAGGCTGGAGCCCACCCCAGGCTACACCCAAGAACGCAGTTCCAGCCTCCTAGCTGGTGGAGCCCAAGGTGCCTGGAGCAGCCAGTCCGGCTCCGACATGGCATCTCCGCCTCCTGCAGCCTGCACGGTCGCAGTCTGTCATAAGAACTGCCCATCAAATGTAATTATAAGGACACAGTCTCTGGGAGGAGGCGGGAGTGGAGGTGGCCCTGCTTTTTCCCCCTTCCTGTGGAGTGAAGTCCACCACAGGCAGGGGCATCTTCCTCCTCAGCTAACCAGCATGGGGCTGTCCCTGTGGGACCGCACAGTAATGGGACAATGTCCATTGATCGCGGTCGGAGCCCCGGCTGTGGCAGCGCTGAGGCCTCTCCGTGAGTGGCTGGGGTGCTGCTGGCCACTTCATTGGGTCCAACCCTGCGGTAACCGCCATCATCAGCAGGGCGGAGTCGAGCTCTGCAGAACCAAGGGAAAAGCCACTCACTGGATGGGGAAGGGAAATGTGCTTCTAGGAATGGGTTGGGTGGGGGCCAGAGTGCCAAGCCAAGTGGGAGAGAAACTGTGGTGCCGCCCAATCTCCAAGGACCCGGTAAGATGGGGACCTGGGTGCAGGAGAGTTTGGGGTGCAAGGTGTGAAATTTTCTCTCACACAAGAAGCTGGCCTGCATGCTGGGGCAGGGGTCCCCTCTTTAGGATGGTAGTTTACTTGCCTGTAACAGGCAGCTGGCTCTGGGTCACAGGGGCTCCTTCCCAGGTGGCCTTGACCCCGTGATCCACTGATGAAGGGTATGAGGGGGCCTCACCTTCAGAACACCTGGGGTGGGGCGAGCTCAAGGCCCGCGGTTGAGACCCACTTTCCTCTAGTCCCAAGCCAGCCTGCCCCCGCCTCTCCCACGGGTGACCCAGGACCAGCCTGTTGCCGGCAGCCTCGAGACCCCGCTCAGGGTCCGCCTCCGGGCAATGACCCTGCGACTTCCAGCTTTGCCCTGTGGGGTTAAGGGAGGACGTGCGGCCACAGCAGCTCCGCGGGACGGTGGAGCATGGAAGCCAAACCACTGTTACAGTGACTGTCAGGACTCGCGCTGGCCTCAGGAGCCTGGCGGGCAGAGGCGGAGCAGGAGAGGGAAGAGTGTGTGTGTCACTTGTTACACCGGGAGTCCTTCCAGCGGCCCCTGGGCCTCCGGGGTGGCTGTGTTGTCTCATGTGTCTCACGCCTGGCCTGTCTGTAGAAACAAGGGTTTGCTTCATGCCGCTCTCAGGGCGACGGCCGTCCCCCTCGGCTCCAGGCCAGTGTGGACAGGTGCCACCGACAGGGCTGGCAGGGGCAGTGAGACGTCTGTCTTAGGCCTGGACTTGTATAAACACCATGCATGCGCAAACTCCAGAGCTCAGCAGCAGTCTAGGAGGACAGCGGCCGGGAGGTCTCGGAAGGACAAGCAGCGCATGCGGGGCTCCTGCCTCGCCCGCCCACCAGCCCTAGCCCTTCCCTTTGTCCTCTGCCAGGCCCTGGCTTTTTACTGTCCACTCCATAGTACAAGTTCTTTTTTAAACTCCATGCAGCTAAGCATATACTATAGGAGGCATTTTTACATCCAGAGAAAATATACACCAAAAGGGAAAATGTTTCCAGGACTTAGTCCTGGGGTAATCAGGTGGAAAGGAGAGGCGGAGAGCAGGGATCTTCTCACTCAGTGCAGGGGCTCCTCATGCCGAAATGGTTGTTCACTGCAGCCCTGACACCCTTGGCCCTTTTAATTTCTTTTTTTTTCTTTTTATAATAAATTTTTTACAAAAATATGACTCAGAAGAAATAGGATGGAAGGCATTTCTTGTCTTCAGGGAGGGCGGCTGTTTTGAAGATGCATTCTCCTAAAGATGCTTACTCCAAGAATCGACTCCAAAAATGTTCAATTATTCACTCTGCATGTCCCCAAAGCCCCTGGAGCAGCCCTCCCCTCAGTCCTGTGGGAGATGGTGGAGTGGCCGTGTGGCGGGCATGGTGTCGCGCTCTCGGTTGCTGTACAGTGGACCCTTCCTCAGCAGCGATTTCACCATCCTTGCTTCCTCATAGCAGTGCTCTGTCGTGCCCTATAAACTCGTAGAAAGGCTGCACATCACGTGTGTTTCAGCTTTGCTGTTTATACCCCAGTGTGTGCTGGGCACGGCGCACTGGTTTATCTCATATAAATAAGGCCATTTACTTTCTAACTGCTCTTGAGTGGTGACGGGCAGTGAGTTTATAGACTCCTTGCTTCTCAGGGTGTCAGTGTCAGGGGAAATCTGTGAATTATCCTTCCTTTTTTAAATTTAAAAATTTTTTTTTTATTGTTGGCAGTACCAGGGATTGAACCCAGGGGAATTCTACCTCTGAGCTACACCCCCAGCCCTATTTTTTGTTCTTTATTTTGAAACAGGGTCTCACTAAGTTGTGGAGGCCTCACTAAATAGCTGAGGCTGGCCGTGAACCTGGATCCTCCGGTCTCAGCCTCCCAAGTACTGGGATTACAAGCGTGTGCCACCATGCCCGGCTTGTGAATTATTCTTTTTAAATCTTTGTGTTAGAGTTTGTCCTACTGTAGGAATAAACCAAAATTTCTTTTTCCTTTATTATCCTGTTTTGGAATTGCCCAATCCCTGCTTATGTTAGGATTTTTTTTTTTTTTTTTTTTTT